>VZTR01028938.1:42394-69810 GCA_013400775.1 Chaetops frenatus | reverse complement strand
CAGATTACTCTTCAAGGGGATCTTTTTAAAACATTTTTTTAGCAACATATTTAGCAGAGTTCAGTGTGTATATAATGCCATTCATTGTCTTACATTTCCATTTCAAAAATGTCTTTTATAAAACTATATCCATAGCAGAAAAGGTAAGACTTTTTTGACATATTTTCCAAAACTATTTCTTAAAAACACAAGGATAAACTGGAACATAGTGCTTCATTAAGTGTAGTTTTGCAGCTGATCTCTCCAAATGAAAACCAGGGAAGAATTTAATATCACTTCTCAACAAGGTGTCCATAAGTCTACCCCGAACATCTGTTATTCTTCAGCTTGAAATCTAATCACTGTTCCCCTCTTCCAGTTTTTTCCTCTAATTCCTACACCATTAAGCCCTCTTAAGTCAATAAAAAAATACTGTAAAACCCATTCTTAGTAGCAATTGCACCTGATGCTCAGGAAAGCCAGGTCTTTTGATATAAGACAAAACCACCCAAAAACCACCTAAAAATATTCCAATTACATTGTTCATGAATAATTAACCTTTACAACAATAATGAACAAGAATATGCTACAAAGAAGAAAGATGAGGAAAAGATCATGAAGCGCTTCCCCTGTAAGATATATTTCATTCTCAGTGTGGCAATACATCCTGCACTGAATAGCAGAACAAGCAACTGTGTAAGGCCAGTCATAGTCACTCATGCAGTGAGGGCCATATGACACTAACCAAGCTAAAGAAAATTAACCCAAGATTAGCCTCACCCCCTCCTTCTGATCCTTAGTTTTGTTACAGGATGGAATCTATCAGGTGGTACCAACTATTATTATTAATATTATTATTATTAATCATTGGATAACAAATACTGCTTTATGGAACTGCACATTCCATCAGGTCAAAGCTTCATTCCCAATTCAATACTCATCTCTGACAGTATCTGGAGAAAGGATTTATAGATGGAGCAATGATATGGTGACATTTCTTCAGGATGTTCTCTGCATCTGTGGACTAAACACTGGCTGGCTGTATTTAGCAGCTTTCAGTACAGTATTCTTCTCTCACCATGCCCACCCATCTCTGAAATGGCACCTAGCATCCTGCTGGAAGGAATGCCACAGGTTGCCCAAATTCTCTATGGGGAAAAAAAGAGCTCCTCTTATGTTTCCTTTGGAGAGTGCTGGTTTAATAGGCAAAATTTCTCTTATGTCCTCTTGTCTTTATATCAAGAGAGATAAAGAGGAGTCATCCAATTCCACAGCTGGTGAGGTATTGTAAAAAGTGCCAGAAGCCTGGGGGTCAAATCCCACTTCTGATGTGCACTGGAAAGCTTTATTTTCATGAGTGTGTAAGCCAGGGTCTGCAAAACATACAGGAGTACAGCAATAGTTCACACCCCTCACTGAGTGCAAGGCCAACTGTCCTCAGAAACACTCTGTGGCATTAAATATTTAACCATCAATCCACTGCTCATTATAAGCACTTTTCTTAAGAATGAAAGGAACCAGCAGGGAAGACAGTCAATTCCTAAAGCAAACCAGGGGCAGAAATCCAGCTGGAAATGGTTTTCTTTTGCCCTGATTTGGGAGCTGGCATCTCCCAAACTGCTGTATCACCTGTACTGTGGTAGGTGCAGGCAATGTGCATTCAGTGAGGCTCCTTCTCCTCCAAAACACTCAAGGCATTTCTATATCCTCCTATAGAGATATGAATCATAGGATCATCACAGTTGGAAAAGACCTTTAAGATCATTGAGTCCAACCATTAATCTAGCAGCTCCGTATTCACCACTAAACCCTATTCCTAAGTGCCATACCCACATGCCTTTTGAATACATTCAGGGATGGTGATTCCTCCAATTCCCTGGGCAGCCAGTTCTAATGCCTGACTACTCTTTCAGTGAAGAAATTTTTCCTGGTATACAGTCTAAACTTTGCAATTTGAGGCTACTTCCTCTTGTCCTATAGATTGTTATCTTGGAAAAGAGATTGACCCCTGCCTCGCTACAACCTCCTTGAAGCTGGTAGGACTGCTGTTGAAGCACCAGTCTGAGCTTCCCTCAGTGTTTGCCCTAAGATGGCCACTGCCCAAAGTGATGGTGATGCCCTTCACCAGAAATGTGGTTTTGGACAACATGAGCTGAGCAGGTGTTGAGGCTGTGAGCATTTCTGAAGCACGATCTCTGAGCTAAGCACCAGTGGGACACTTGTGGAAGACTAAGGACTACTCTTCCCCTCCCTTACCAGTCAAGAGGAGTTCTGAGGGACAACATGCCAAAATTCCAAGCCCGGACTGGGCATCACCCTCCATCAGAGCCTCTGCCCTGAACATTAAGGGAGAAAAATGGTTTCTCTGCAGGTGGCCCAAAGGAGCAACAGAGGCCACAACTCTACAGTCTAGTGAATGGAGGGGCTGAAAGGACACTGACCTGTGCACATTTCAGGAACACCAAGTGAAACAATTGTATTGAGGCAGTGGCCATGTCAGGGAAGGTTCTCATGCTACAGAGCAGCTAAGAGGGCAGAGAACAAGATGCTTTGGCTACTCTACATCCTTCCTGATCATTCACATTCCTTGCTGCTTGGATAATTTGTGCAGCCTTCCTTCAGTACAGGAAGCTTTCCACACAGAGTTAAACAGAAACATAAGGGAATACAGTTTCAGAAGGAAATAATTGACTTCTTGGGCAACACAGGGGCAAAACAGTAGCAAATGGCATCTGGCTTCTGTTAGGATGTACAGCCTCTGCAAATTACAGCTCAAATGAATTAGAGCCATCCACAAGGCTGATCAGTGTCATCTGATGGAGTCAGCTTAATTCAGGATATGCCTCTTTGGTTTCTCAGTGCCATACAAATTAGAAAAAAAAGTGGCAAATTAAATATGTATGGGACCTTGGCAGAACTTTCCATCAGCTACAGAATACAAAAAAGGAGGAGAAAGCAATATACAATTAACAAGGCAAGTATGCAGTAGGCAAAGGGAAAATACAACAAACAGTCCCTAGCACCACAACAGGGCCTCCACAGAGCAGCTGCCTGAGTCTGTCAATTCCAAGGGAAAACTAGAGAAAAACAAGCCCACAGAGACAGAGCATCCCCACAGGAGAGGCCCATGTCCTGTAAACAATTTAACTACTGTAAGCTGGACTCTGAACTCATGGTGACAAGTTCCTGAGTTGCTAAGTCTGGCCATGTGAATCTAACAGCACTCCTTTTACAGAGATCACCTACAAATATTTCAAAGGACTGGGGGAAAAGCACTGGGCTTCTCCTACCCATTTTGGTTAGACATATTTACATCACTTCTTTTTCCTACTCATTCCCTCCCCTTCTGATAATGCTGAAATATCTCTTTGTTTATAGCAGAAAGGTGCTAAGCAATCCAGCTCAGAATACTTTCACTAATGAACAACAGTAAGATAAAGACTTGAAAATATAGTATGATTAAAAATTAAAATTAGAATTTTTTTGCTTCACTTGATATAGAAAAATTACTTAACTATCTTCAAATAAAAATTCTTTCAGCATAAAGCAAATACAATGCACCATCATGTGAGATGGCTCCCCCAGGTACATGATACCGTAATAATTAGGGCATTCTCCAAAGCTGAGGGAGAATAGATTCAGTTTCCTCATATGCCTAAGGAGATTTGAACTCTTTGGAGAGGGAGACAGAGGATGTAGGCTATTTTGGGGTGGGTGGCTGTGACCACCTACTGAAACTGCTAAATTTTATATAAAAAATTCAAGTCATCAGGATTCAATTCAATTCAATCAGCAGGAAGGCACATTAATGTGCAGGTAGGTGCTGCTGCCACAAGGCTGAGAGAAGTCAGTCAGTGGGATCTCTCCTCCCACAGCTAAGTAGGTGCTTTCTACCAGCTGGTCATTGTGCTAGAGGACAGGAAAATCATGGGAAAGCATGGCCATGGTCAGGCACGAGACATGCACTTTGCCAAGGGGACACGACCTAGAGTGGCCTAAGGTCATACGGAAATTCTGTCTACAGAAGCAAGATTCCTAGGCGTTCCTTTTTGACTCCCTTCCCCATCTCTGCTGAGAGCACCTACAACCCAGCTTGCTGCTGAGGGCAGATTTTTTCTACCAGGCAATTCATTCATTGTTCCCTGACAAGAGGGAAGATCAGTAAGGTAACGGTAGTGCATCAGAGAAGAAATGGGACTTAAATATAGTGATGACCAAGGGGTCTCTTCATTCCAGACATTGGGTGCATAGAGATTGCCCCTCCCTCCCCTCTCCTTCAGCCTGGGCACACACAACCTGTCCTGCACAAGGCCACCTGCAGGTAGGTCCTTCCTGCTGGAATGTGGAGCCTTGACAGAGAAAGACACTCATCCGTTCAGCTGTCAGTGAGGCCACAGCAGCAAACCCAATTACATGTAATTATAGCCATGCTAGGACAGAAACCTCTGTTGTATATGAAACACTTAAAGGAAATAAAGCAAACAATGCAGAGAATCTGAAATGAGAGCTCAGGGTCACAGGCAAAATTCAAATGCACTATCTTGATTTAAAAAAAGAAAAAAAAGTCAATCAGCAGCCTCTCCCAAGGCATTTCACCTCTAATTGAAGAGTGAATTGTGTTTACTTAACTGCTCATGCTCTTGACTGTCTCTCACCAAACGAATTGTGATTACACTACATAAAATTCAGTGTTTGGCTTTCTTATGATCCCACAGGACTGGATTCCACACTTTAAGACACACATATTAAAAAAGGACTGAACTCTGAAACATATCTGTTCATAGTACAGAAAAGAAAAATGTTTCTTTCAAGTACAGATTGTAGCCTCTCCAGTTCCTGTTTCCACAGCTGAAGTGGAAAGTAAAGGCCACATATGCTAAAGGGAAAATGAAGCTGTTTCACATTCAGATTAATGTTGGTCAGGGGTTATGTAGGCTGCTGTAATCTTGGGTACCTAAAATGATATTATATCACATACAGATTTTACTCACAGAAGGATCTTGGTTTTTTGCATAATGTATATGCATAATTCTGGAGTGCTTAACTATTGTAAAGGTGCTCAAAATTGATCAAAAATGAAGTTTAAAAATCACTCAGACTTTTGTGTCAAATGTTGCCATCATTGAAGCAAAATGAGGAACTCCATGCAGCATTTATGGATCAAGAACAATTTATCAGAACAACTGGGAATTTGAGTGAAGATGAACATAATAATAAAAAACGCCACAGGAACTGAAATAAGTTCTAAAATTTTCTGGAAAACCACTGTGTTTCAAAAGCCAACCCCCCAAATATATTGTTCATCCCCCACTTACTTGAAAATGACAGACCTGATTCTTCCGTCATCCTCTTGTGTCAAAATGGCTTTATAGCTGGAGCACCAGTAACTGGTAAATCTATGTAGCAGGATTGCTGGGTACTGTGGTTGCTACATCAGTATTAACTGATCTTCCATCCAGTGGATGGAATATCATGGGACAACTGTGTCTTCTCATGTATGACTCTTGTATGGTCTCTTGAAGAGATGTGACTTAGTAGTCACATTGCTTTCAGCAATGATGAATTGTGTTTGTGACATCCCTGGTCCTAGGGACTGGCTAAGTACAAACTCAGTTTAAGGTGAACTGGTACAGCATTCACTCAATACCTCCTGGGTGGCTGTTCTACAATTCCAAAGCGGTCTTAGCTGTTTTGGTACCTCATGCTGAGACACAGCTATGTTGCCTTCTCATCAAACTCCTCTAAGCCCATTAAGCACCATTCCCCCATTAGCTTCACCTGAAAAAAATGCAGAAACAAAAGGAAATTCACTCAGAAACAGAGGAGACCAAGCAGGTGGTAGAAACATGACCTTCCTTCATGAGGTCAGATAGCTTTATTGTGATTAAGCACTACAATACAGTATATATCCATAAAAAACTCTATCGTGTATATAAATTATTCCTTCCATTCAGTAATTATCTTTTTGTTTTCAATTTTTTTTTTCATTTCCATTACAGCTTTGGTACAATGTGATTTTATTATACTTTTAAACACTTTTAGCTTCACAAACTCAACACAAAGTACAAAACTAATCCGAATTGGGGATAGTACAATCTACACAGTGGTGTTCAGTGGTAGGAAAAAATCTTACCTCAATGAATTCATGTCACTAGCTAAGCTATAAAGGCATACCTAGCAGACATGACAAAAATATGCACCATTAACCAGCAAACATTTTTTTTCAAAATTTATTTTACTTTGTTTTTTTTACAGGTTTTTCCAGCAGCAAATCACTTCAGCATAATCAGTACTTGTGTCCTTAACTGATTAATCTGTTGTGTTCCTCTTCATTTGAAGGCCATGATTTATTTGTCAAATAATGCACCACTATCCTCATAGATCTAAGCCACAGTGTCAGTACTTGACCTGCCACCCTGCATTGTTGATGCTTGCACAGTTTGTCCTGCAGCTGGCAGAAATAACTGGAACATTACTGGAGGGGCAGTGTGGGGCAATCAGCCGGAGGTTGTTCTGTGGGGCAGGAGGTATGACATTACAGTAGACAGGCATTCCAGTGGCTGTAAGTGTTCCTTGACCTGATTGATTAGGTAGCATGATTGGTTGTTGATATGATTGTTGTGGCAGTCCTTGAGAACCCTGGGTCATTGGCACCTAGGTAGGAATACGGAAAGACATAGGGGAAAAAAAGACAGCAGTTACTAAGCAAGTTAAAGTAGGTTCCCAGCATCCCTATATTCCTTCTAGCTGAATTTGAGTATACTGTATGTTCTGCCAAAATGTGCTATTTTCTGCTGCTCAGAATTGTTCTCATCTCTCCGGGTTTGTTTATTTTTTTTGTTACAGAAGCTTTTAAAGAGGATTCCCTCTGCTTTTAGGCCTAGAAAATGTCTCTGTTGTGACCTAGAAGAATATGAATTACTGGGATCAGTGCAAATGGAAGACTTGGCCCTGGTATACCTAGACCATCTAAAAGGTCTAAATCTTTAACTTGATCATTAACCTTTAAAACACATTTTCAATATAATAATTCTGAAGTTGTAAGGGGAAAATTTTACCCACAATCAATTCCCCCATTTCCATCTGTGTTGTTGCACTGTTTTCAAAGAAGCTGAGGGAAAAAGGAAATGGCTGCTAAATCAGTGCAACGTATTAAAATGAATTAGATGTCGTTTAGTTTCTTAACTTTCCACGGGGACCAGTAGGAAGTGTAAGCCCAGGCCACCTCTCACGTACTCTTGGCATAACTCACAGAAACTAGGTATAAATAAGTCTGGGTAGCTTACGGACATGGTAAAAATGAAGCCACTGCCTTCCCTCTCCCCAGAACCCAATAAACAATAATCCTTCTGGCTACAGCTTGTCACAGAAGATGGTAAGATCCTTGGCAGGAGTCTCCACAGATGAGTAATTTTTAACTGAATCAGGCAAAGCCCTCAACTTCATTACAGGAAACAGTACTGCACTGGCAAAAAAGAGAAGAAATCAACAATGCTCTTATATTTTTTAAAATTAATTTTCTTCACAGGAAGAAATCTAATTCCTTCATTCTTTGTGACATTTTACACTCACTGCTGGCTGTAATAAATAGTTCATAGCATTCCAAAATCAGAATGAAAATCAGGAGTACTGAGACCATGTAAATAGGAAGCAAAGAAACTGATCTGACTTAGAAGCATATTCATCAGAAGGCTTCCTGCCACACACTGTCCAAATGAAGATATAAGAGCACTGTGTGATGCAAGAACTTAATTGTAAAAAGCATTCTCCAAGAAAAGCGGTCTTTCCTTACACCTCCTAAATACCTGATAAGACGACATGGCTGGATACTGCACCATCATGCCTTGCACCTGATTTCCCTGTTGATTATTCATCAGGTTCTGGCTTTGGGGCAGCTGCTGCATTCCCATGAGACCCTGGAACCCCTGCTGCTGGTTTGGCAGGACAGGCTGGTAACCTGGAAGAAGAAAGACATCTTCAAATATCCTGTTGCTCATAGGGAAAAAATTACAACTGTTCTAAGGTACAGCAAATGATCCCATCATTTCTACACATGTTCATCAAAAGGTACTAATTCCTGCAGAAACGTTTCTGGAAATGAAAAGTGAAGTGCAATAAAAAAGTGCCATGAGCTGGCAGCCCTGGCAGGCTGACCTGAGTGGGCAGCATGCTTTAGTTATGCTTTTTAACACTGTGGCAGAGACCACCTGGAGAATATCAGACTGCAGCATGGGGCTGTAAAGCCCTAAAGAGACACAGGGTGATACTGTCTTTTGGCTATTTCCTCAGAGGCAAAATTCCGAACAACTTCAAGGACACCAACATTCGGCCTTCACGGTCTAACGGCAGTTTCTTTCAGGTTGTACTCTTACCTTCCTTGTAATGCAGCTCCCTAGCATGATGTAAACAGAGAAGTCTTTATTTAATCCAGAAGAACATGTCTATACACACTGGCTCTCACCTGCAAGGTTTTTTATGTAATTAGAGCATATTAAGGGTCATAATCCACCCTACTAGATTTGTGTGTGTCAAAGCAGGGAAATAATAAACTAGGGAGTGTCCTTCCCCTTGCTCGGTAGGAACACTGCTAACACACCAGTGCCTGCACAAGGATAAGAAGCTGATGCTTCTGCTTTAACCTGTGACTAACTTTTCGTTCAAAGTCACCACAATATTGCAGGTTTTCTGTTGTGATGGATCCTCTAGGACTAATGGAGAAATGGGCAAGGACGGGATGATCTGGAGAACCAAGCCACTAATGAGGCAGTAGTGTGGATGGGAAGGCACGCACAAATAAAAAATTGCTCCACAGCAATGCAATTTTGCCTGGGAATGAGCCTAGACAGATGGAACTGGGCTGGCTGGATGATGCTGATATTTAGCAACTAAGAACTCTGTAGAAAAAGCAGGAAGGGAAAGAAAGATGCAGTAAGATCCTGCCCTTTAAAAATGTGGCCAGACAGAGGTATTATAAATCTATGAATAATTTCTCCTTAACGCATTCTGTGTTCTTTAGCACTCATATTTTTAACATGCAGTTATGCAGTGCACTATTAACTCTGTAGTGATTTTCTTACAATAAGCATATTTCACACAAAGAACTTCCAGAAGGAGCAACTCTGTATCATCTTTCTATGAAAAAGTTGTGTCATGTCTGCTCAATTTATATTCATGAATACAGTACAAGGTTCAATATACTTCACAAAGTAAAAACCAACATCTGGGTATTTCTTCATTATGTAAGAAAATAAAGTAACAAATGTCTCTGTTTTTTGCTGGTCTCTTGTCAATTGATATCTTTCCTTCTAAATCTGTTCTGATGCCAGGGAAATGTTGAGATTTCTGGTCAAGTATTTGTCATTAAAGATGCCATTCCAGAGATTAATGTCTCCAGTCAACTGAGCAAAATGAAAAAAAAATATTCCATGAGTGATTAACTTGGCTGGGATATAGCATTAAACATCTCCCAAACTCACCAGATTATTATACATTCTGATTTACACTTTTCCTATGCCCAAACACTGTGTCAGCGTATTTTTTAGTCATAAAAATTACCAACATCAGAACTGCTGCAACTGAGTTTACAGAAGGCTTATACAGCAATAATAAAACTGCACGTCCTCTTCTGCTCCAGTACACCAATTATGGGGGTGAGGGGATAAAGGATAGAAATAAAAAATTTAGCATTACTATTCTTGTACTTGCAGGACTGGAAGTTTAAAGTAGAAGGGTGTCAACTGACAGCAGAAGCAGCAATATGAAATTCATCTCCTGTCACTTCAGATTGTTAAAGTAAGTCCCAGATGTGTAAAGAACCATAGACGGATAATGGACTAGGGACCAAGTGACACTTTTGGGGAATGTAATCAAACACTGGATTTAGGCTCACAGAACTGTATTGTGATGCACTGGCACAGGGTGGCTGACTGGTGCTCTGCAGAGACAGACAGACACCACTGGGGTCAAGTAGAAAGCAGCCCTTCTGTTATCGCTAGTAAATATGATTGCCATAACATTACTTTGCTGAGACAGTAGCTAATGTACTGCTGTATGTTTGAATACACAGCTCTCCCTTCACCTCAGCTTTGTGTTCCATATTCTCCAAATATGACTGACTTATTACCCAGTGCAGACATGACTATCAAACTGAAACAAAAAATTATGGAAAAGGCATTATGATTATTACCCTTTGGAATTAAATAAAGCTATGGATGTCAGACCTTGCTATAGAACCCAGTACAGCATTTAGTCAAAATACGGCATCTTTTTCAAGGATTCATCTCAAGTGATGCCACTTAATTTTACCTGATAGCAAAACCTGACTCTTTGTTATGTTAAATATATAACATAACAATGTTAATAAAATTACATAAAATACATAAAAACATGATAAGGTACAAAAGTATATTCCAATATTACAGAGGTACAAAGTATATTCCAACATTACAGTATATTCCAATATTCCACAACATTAAAAAGTGAATTAATTTTTTTATCTACAACAAGCTTTATAAGCAAGAAAATAAATGCTGTGAAAAAACAAAAAAGCCAGTATCTGTTCTGCTAAATGGCTTCTGTTTCAACACTAATGAAAGTAGGACAACTGGCACTCTAAGTGGCAATCCATTTGGACAAGAAGTTGTTAATATCAGAATCCAGCTGCTCTGAATTTCCTATCAATGCAGCCCATATTGTCCATGTAATATTTGAAACACCTCCTCCAGTGTTTACTCTCTGTGCTGATATCTTTGTATGATTCTGCACTCTGGCCAGGAAAAAGAATGGAGGTGGGAGAATTGAGATTAATATCAACCTGTTAGCACTGTTTGGGAAACTATACCTTTTTTACTTTCCTTTTCCTCAGGCACAGACTATCAGACAGTGCCATTCCACCAAAATTACTTAATTTGTACACACACAGCATAATCTTCAACTATGCCATGCTTTACATGTGATAGTTACTTTTCAGTGACATGTAAATTATTCTATATTCTCAAAAGTCTTGAAAACTGACTGCAGAGCATGAAAAACCAGGCATTACTGGGCAGAGGTGGTTGTTTTGGAGCTGCACAGGTCTAAGAAAACAAGAGAGAACAGGAAGTGGCAACATGCTTATGCAGCAGTAGTTTTCTTTGCACTTGCTCTTTTGCTCATTAGCTTTCATACTACATGAAGAGTAATCCTTAAAAGCCTTTTTACTGTCCCCTGAGAACATACATATGTGGGTTATTTTCTAATGGCAGTACACATCAGATGAACCATCCTATTACTGCAAGCTCCAGGGCCTCTTTACTGCAATTATATCATCCTGCTCTATGTTATCTCTACTACAAAGGAGGATTTCTTAAATCAGGGCAAACATAAGAGACATTGTTAAACAACCAGAGGAACAGATTGTGCACAGAATTTCAATGAATGCCTCAGAGGAAAGATGAGCCTTGGATTCCAGCTGAAATGGAAGAGGCCGTCATACCATCAATCAGTAATTCTCTGAACCTTTACAGCCTGTAACACTGTGCTGAAAGTCATCTAACCTAAACATCCCAGGGGAGAAAGACTGCATGAAAGACTCACAAATGTTTCCATTTCTTAATGAGGCTGTGCAGCTCTAAAGACAAAATGCAGCGGTTTTACACCTCTGCCAGTAGTGTCACCCACAGCTGCAACTAAAACACGTTTGGTGCTTTCTTGGCCCCAGCATACCTCCTTCATGAATGGCAATCCATGTTGGGAGGGACTGTTTCATTGTTCATTCTAGATTTGCAGCATGTGTTAGCAAGACACCTTCAGAACATGAGGATAAAGAGTGTCTGATGAGTGCAGGTGAGAGTCCCTGAAGTGCAAATCTTATTGTACTCTTTCCACTTGAAAAGAGTGCTTGCATCCAAGCCCATCCAGTGCAAACACATAAACTTGTAGTGCTTTTGATGTAACATGACTTGAGAGCTCACCTGCTCTCTTTCTGCTCAGTGTAGTGCCACCTAAAATTCGGGTACCTTGGCAACACACTGCAGTGGCTTAGGCAAGCAAAGTCCAAAAGAAAGTCAAAAGAGAAAACCTCAAGCAGAGTTAACAGGGCTGCACACAGAATGTGCTTACATTTGCAGAAAACTCCCCAAAACTGGTAAGAGCTGAGAAGCAAGCTTAAAATGTGATCCAGAGTTAGAAAGTGCACCTCCTTCTGAAAGACTTAATCAGCTCACTCTGCTCAATGTATTCAAAATACTTAGAGGTATCTTCAAATGAACAGTTGTGTGGGTTTTGGCCAGCATAGAATTAATTTCCTTTCTAGTAGCTAGTATGGGGTCAAGTTTTGGATTTGTGCTGAAAACAGTGTTGATAATTCAGGGATGTTTTTATTACTGCTGAACAGTGTTTACTCAGACTTTCTGCTTCTCACACCACCCCACCAGCGAAGAGGCTGGGAGTGAACAAGGAATTTGGGAGACACAGGTGAACAAAGGAATATCCCATACCATATGACAACATGCTTAGCATATAAACCTAAGGCAAGGAGGCAGTAGGGAATGCTCAGAATGGGTATTTTTTTTCTCAGTGCTTAGGTGAGAAGGAGCTCTGGCTGAACACCTGCCTGCCCATGGGAAGTGGTGAAGGGATTCTTTATTTTGCTTTGCTTGCACACATGGCTTTTCCTTTCCCTATTAAACTGTCTTTATCAGAACCTGTGAGTTTTCTCATTTTTAATTTTCTGATTCTCTTCTTTGTGCTACTGGGGAGAGCAAATAAGAAGCTGCATGAGGCTGAATTTTTGTCTGGGGTTAAACCATAGCAATAGTTCTTGAACAGACCAGAAAATAGTATAATAAAAGTACACGTCTGGAAGATAAACCTAGAACTTTTCAGATTAGAAATAAAATTCAAAGTTTCAACAGACTCTATAATTAACTAGGAGGCAATTCACTGAGAGTGGAAGGATATTTGTATCACTTAAAACCTCTAAAATGAGGATGGACATCCTGCTAGAAGATATTAATCAGTTTAATAAGGAATTCTGGTAATAAAGACATGATTAGAATGTGCTCATTGATCAGTATTGGTGAGACCATTAAATTACATATTCCAGATTTGAAATACTTATGAAAATGTTAGCCAGCTAGCTCTTAACACTTTTCCTGTCTCCCAAGAAAAAGGACAAATCTTTTGCCTACGAGCCAGGATCCTCTCCCTAGTCTCTCCTCCCTTTGATCACATGCTGGCAATGCCACCCAGTTCACTCCACAAGCAGCTTCACCTGTGTACAGTGGATATTCTAAGGGATATTTCTGGCCTATTTTAGTTTATTTTGCCCTGGCTGGAGCAGTTCTCACTAGACCTTGTAGACTGAAAAATATGGTTGGTACCTATTCCCACAACTTTACTAGGCTGCATTCTCCTTTACTTTTTGAAATAAACTATGGGCAAAGTATTGAAGTGGATGAATGTAGCTTTTATATTATAATCATATAAATTTACAATGGCCATGACAAGTTATAATCACAGAAGAAAATATGTCATTGTAGAACTACAATTCCATCACAGACACATCAGTACATTTGGTACAGTTTTTGACAGCTTGCTTTTTACCAACAGCTCTGAGCTGGTCCATCCCAACATATTTGCAAAACTGGAAGGAAGAAAAAAACTGAAGCAGGCTGTTCAGCAAGATCAAACCCTGTCTTAGAATCAAAGAATGGAACCACAGAATTGAATCATTGAATCACTTAGGGTGGAAAAGTCCTCTAAACTGATCAAGTACAACCATTGCTCTAACACTGCCAGGTCCACCACTAAACCATGCCCCTAAGCATCCCAAAGAACCTTTTGATCCTCAAACAGACTCTAAACCTTATCTGTAAAATAGGAGGACAGCCAGCCTAGTTGGGGAACCTTGCATAGGACTGCTGGCCAAGTTGAGTGAACCACATAACGAGATCCATTCCCAGCACAAGTGGGAGCAGGAATTTGAGGCAAGGGGTTTTGGCAGCCAGAACGAAGCCCTTCTTGCTCCAGAGTTCCATCAGTCCCTCCTGACTTTGTGTGAGATACTCAAGTACTGGACTGCAAGCAGGTGTTTCACCTCTTATGTGGACGTGGTAACACCATCCCTAGGCACTGTTCCCTCTCGAGGAGTGCTGCTCCAAGGCACTGTGTTCTCACTGGCTTCTCATTTCCAGGTGCTTTGTGTTAGAACTAGGTGCCCAATTGCCTGAGGAAAAGGATTGCGGTTTTTTTCATTAAGCTGTTGACCCTTATCTGGCAAGTTTCACTGCAAATGATGGACTAAACTCTCATGGAACACAAAACTAATCTATAAATTTAAGCTAATTTTGATTTTCGCCTCACCCCAAAGTGTCTGCAGTTTGGGAGACTCCCACAGAAGACTAATTAATGTCTCCCTCCTGGTGTTATTTCCTATGTGAGTCTGAAGATTTCAAATGCATCTTGTACAGCTGGAATTCAAACCACTTTGTAAATAGTTTTGTAGTTTAAGCTTGGATCTAAAATCCAAAGCATGCTGCAAAGCAAATCTGCTGGAGTTGGTTTACCCACTCCTACTCTGTCTGCTTTCTCTCTGCAACACACATAAAAATGTCTTGACCTAGTAAGACATATGTGCTTTATATTGTACTTGAAGACATCACAGATAATTTATGGACATGAACTGAACACCATGTGAGCTAGAAGGACAAGTACATAATAGCTGAATGCTAAAAATCCCCCTCAAAACACAAGACCATGCAATTATTTTATTTAGTTTTCACACACATACAAAGGGGGAAAAACCAAACAAGTATACCTATGCCTGAAATAAGGGAGCCTTAAGAAGCAACAGAAACAGAGGTAGCACATAAAACAGTAAAACGTGTCAAAAACCACAGCAGCACAAGGAGTCATTTCCCCCACAGCACTCTGCAAGTTTAGACCCTCCAAAACCAAGAGAATCCTTTTAACACAAATGACTCACAGTTTGGCTTCTTTCATTTCAGGTAGAAGCACATCCCACTCCAGCAGTACAGCTTGCAGGGGAAACCATGGGTTATTATGTTAGATTTGTTTTCAAAATTTTAAACTAATGGCATCGATTCTTTCAAGTTGTGCAAGATCAAAACAATTTTTAGCTAATGGCACTCCAGCTACATTCACTGGAAACACGTAACGCAGCAAATGTATTCCTAAAGTGATTACAATTATAGTGACTTGAATAACTCTCTGCAGAGCTGGGGTTATAAAATTGCAGGATGTTGAACTTTGAGTCTTGAAACGTAATTGCAGCTAGAACCATAGCTCCCAGTCCCTAAATTGGCCATAGCTTTGCAAAAAACACATTCATGCTTCCCAAACTTGGCAACAGACCAATAGCCACATTTGTTGTCAGACTCAAAAAGAGCCATGTATTCAGCTGCATTAAGAAACTCAGCAAGATGTATATGCATCAGAGATATGAGCCAGTAAGATTTATTATCACAAAAGAAAGAAAAAAAAAACACTGGATAAAAGAAGTTGGCCTGTCTTCCCCACCCCTCCTTCTCTCTCTGGTATTTACAAAACTACAAATCCCACAAAGGCATAATGCAAAAATGTCTTCATCCACCTTCAGAAGAAGAAATAAAACTGAGAAATTTCCTGCAATTTTGAATTATTATGGAAAAAAAAAGTTAGGGGAATAACACAACTTCCCTAGCAAAGCAAACCCTCCTGGTCCAAAAGATGTGCAGGATCAGAGCCTCAAAAATATACTTTTAAACTCTGCTTTTCCTCCATAAATTAAAATAAGGTACAGTTTTAGAAAAGCCAAGACAGACTGCTTTTTGCACAGACTTTTCCTTGAGAATGGTCACTGCATAAAACAAATGACTTCACCTGGGAGGTAGAAAGCCTCCTGTTTGTGTGATTTAAATTATGGCAATAAGAAATGGTGGAAGTAACACCACATATCAGTGTCAGATTTAGCACTTCTTACATGTCAAAAAAACATCCACTACCTTTTACCCATTCTTTTACCCTTTTTCTATGACACCAAGTTCCAATTTGGAAATGAGGAATAGCATTATCTTTTAAAAAACATTTATATGCATGGGAGAAAAATGTTTTTGCAAAGAGTGCTGAAAATTTATTTAGTGCCTTCTACTTCATCATCCAAGCAACTACCTTTAGGGAAAACATGCAAAATCCTGCGTAAAATGAATTTATGAATCACTTAAAAATGCATATCCACCCCTCAGTTACTTTTCCACACCTGAACAGAGTTGGTTTACAACTTGGTGACTTCACTACTGAGTAAAAAGGCCTAGAAAAGTAAGAGGTATGATTAAATACTTTCATTATATACCTAATGAAATCACGTACTGTAACATCCTCTGAGACTACAATTTTAATTAAGTCAGGCTGGCATTTTGGCTTTTTTTTGCCCTCCTTATGTTCCAGAGGAACAGCAGGTAAGGTCAAACAAAAAGCCTTATGTGATAAAATTTCGTGAGAGTGCTCCTGGGAGACCTGGCATTATTAACAAGAACAAGAAGAAGGGCACAGTTGAACAGTTCAAAGATAAATTATTGCATTCAGTTTACTTTTTGCTATCAATGGGAGAAACTGAGAGAGTTGTTATTTGATAAGAAATGTATATAAATAGGCATCAAAAAGAGCTTGAATTGATACAAATACAGGTGACTCAAGACTGGAGAAATGTTTTTCTTCAGTTTAAAATCTAGATCCATTCCTTTATTTCTCTATACAAAGGATTTTCAAATTGTAGGGACAGCTTTAAGAAGCACTTGCTATTACTGAGTGGCTGGATGCTGAAAAGAAACCTTTCTTGCTGAAAACCTAAAACCAAGTAATTATATGACACTTTAATCAATTATTTTATTTCCTTTCCAATACACATTTATTTTATGTTTTGAGACCTTTTAGCGCTCTTCTTGCTATTCAAAAACTATGACAAATGTTTCTTGCTTTTCTCCTTAAAGATAAAACTAAAGAAAAACACAGGGGCACCTCTTACAGACATGATATATAATTCAAAGCTTCTGTAAGATTCTGAAAAGAAAATTCTATTTTTAAGAAAAATCCTTTTATCTCACTTTAGTAAAAAAAAAATAGAGGGTACAGCCAGCTGCAATCCAAAATAATTGCAACACAATAATGCAGGGCTCCATTACAGCAGCCTAATTCCGGTAAAGCAGCTGATCCAGGATCTTGGCACTTGCCCAGACCCTGGAGCCTGACTTAAATGTATTAACCCAAAGAATGTGCAGCTGTTTTTGTAATCTGAGGCTTCTACATTTTATTGGAGACCAAGGGGGGGAAAAAACAAAAATCACCCAGCCAGCAACTGACACAGGTGAAATAAAGAGAGCAAAGGAAATTATTTTATGCTTTTGAACTAAATTAATCCCTGGAGCATGGAGCCACATGAACAGGCTCAACAGCTTTGGAGAAATGAGCTTCAGAGAGCATCTCCCTTTGGCCAGCACCATGATCAAGGGTTTATGTTGGAGTGTTGCAGATGCCCAAAGCCAATTGAGGAACCTGCAGGGAGGGACCTGGGAAAAGTTATTCTGAGAGGGGTGAAGCCTTCTCATCCCAACAGGGCTAAGCCACTGAAGGCATTTATTACAAGCTGGTGCACAGTTCTCACAACAACAGGGAAGTGAAAAATAGTGCTAAGGAACATCCAGGAATAATCCTGCTCTCAGCCCCTGCCCACCAATCCCAACAACCTTAGGGAGAGTCAACAGAGGCCCATGGCCAGGCAAATAGATAATTTTGGAGAAAATGTAGGATGCTCTTAAGGAAGATTTACTGCTTAAAGTCCAAAACAGATGCAAAACTGGTATTAGCCCTTACTGTGGCCATTGACTTACACTGGTGAGGTCTGCTGCAATTCCTCTTTAGGAAGTTTTTGAATAGCTAATGTACAATTAAAACATCAATGTGAGAAGCCATTACTGCTGATAGTAAAAGTCCTTTGGCATATGATGTGCTCACTAGATGAAGAGCAGCTTCAATGCTCCCCATGTGTACCTGTGTCTTTGTTTGCATTGCATTACATGAAACAGTTAATGGCCACAGAATAACTATTATATCTACTGATTTTTGTTAGTAAATCCCTAAAGAACTATGGGACAGCTAACCACCAAAACACAATCCTGCACGATTCAAAAAAAGCATAAATACAAAACTAGAAGGATCAAATTTTCCCTGCAAGCTGCAAACCACAGATTCACTGAATTTCAGCAGCTTAATGTCCTCTGGTTTGACTTTCTGGATTGACCCCTAATAAATAATGGCAGGTCTAAGCAAACAAATTGTTGAGCCCCTGTGTATTGATCTATTTATTACTTTGCTCTTGATATCAGCTTGTTGTCTTGGCACCAGCTCTTGATACTGATGAAACAACTACAAGCACAAGCTCAGAGTGAACCTCCATGCCAGACACTGTGCAAACTTCAAGGAATAGCTGCAGTCCCTACAGTGAAGATGATGCATTCCTGACAGACAAGAAAACTGCAGGTAGAAAAATAAGCACCCAAGGGAAATAATTTGCCCAGAGAAAAGGAGCAGAACTGCACAACACTTTTCAGGAAAGTACGCCAAAAAGTGTGTGCCGAGTGCTTAGACCCCTAATTCTGAGTACGGACTACTCAGGCAGGCTGCTGCTCACCAGCCCAGTCATGGAGATGGATGGTCCTTGGGCTCTTGCTGCTTCTGCCAGACTGGTTTTTTCCACAGAACTCCAGGTACAGGCTCCTGCCCTGCCCACATCCTGTCTATTGGAAGAAGACTGCAGCGTTTTGGTGATACAGTTCACTATATACTGTGTTCCATTTTACTGTGGGCACACAGGGTAAATAACTGCTAGCACAATATCACTAACAAACCCTGCTTTTTCACCTTCACAACCTGGACTTAGTTTTGTGTCTCAGCCTCAGGAAGAGTTTTCATAAACACAGCATCAACTGTAAATACTACCTGCAACAAAGAAACAGCCACTGCCTGATGGCACTCTTCCTCCCCACGGCTTCTGCATACACCTACAGTTACCAAACCACTGAGCAAAAAGCCTTGAGTTTGTTTCCCTGTAACATAAGGACACAGCAAGTTATGGGCTACAGCCCCCACCCAGCTCGATGCAAACAGGCGCAGGGACGATACTGAAGCCAACAGGACTTTGACGGAGCATATGTCTGTCCATATGGATCCAACTGCAAAAATCTCATCTTTTCCAAGTGCACCCATGCAGAATGCAATCCAAAGACTACTGGGGTTAGCAGTCGACCTTAACCGGCTCTGTACCATATTAGAAGCACTCACCTGCAACACATAATTACTCTGGCCCCCATACAGCAGAGCCCTTGAGAATTTGCTTAACCTTTAAGCATATAAGGTAATTTCTTGATTTCAGAGCAATGATTTTCAGGCTTGAATCCACTTCTGGACCAGGGAACTCAACCCCTTGAAGGAGAGGCTCTCCAGTGGGAAAGATACAAGCACATTTATTTCCACCATATTCTTAGCTTTGCTTTAAAAGGCTTCTGAGAAACTTGAGCAGGCAGGTAGCAATCAAATTAAGGAAAGAGAGGTCCCATTCCAATAAAATTAGGTTCTACAATATATGAACAAATTCTGTTCTCAAATCTTCTGCACAACCACTGCTTAACCCGCAAGAGGAAAAACAGGGCAAGATGGGACTGAGCCTGCCCTTGTGCATGGCCCTTGCACTTGTATGTGCCTATATGAGAGAGCCATTAGACTAAGCAGTGGCTATGTACCAAGAGATACCAGCAAATAATAAACCAAATGGCAATCAAGGATGAGTCTACCTTACTTCACTTCTGTGGCGCACACACAGGGAGCTTCCATTGATGTTTGCCTTGCAATTACCAACCCTTCTACTTTACTGTAGGCACTAGTTTTTACATTTCCTGTCTTCCTTGATTAAAAGTGCCTTAATGAAAGCCTTTGCTAAAGCAATTGTTATCATTGAGACCCTCTCTTTGCTTTAGCCTTGAAGAACAAGGTAAAACCTCTAAACTGCCTATAAGCACTTTATATCAGTCTCTGTTCTGGACATCCACTCCATTCCATATCACTGCAGAAATGTAAACAATAATTCCAAGTCTGATATAGGTACAAAAGCAATACATTTGATTACGGCACTACAGCTAAACTGTATCTACCAGCTAAAGCTTTTTCTTGGAAGGAGGTGAAAGGTGGATTCTCAGGTGTGGTCATCCCAGTCCCCAGTTAATTTCCCCTGTGGCCAAACTGTGCATCTTACAAAGAAGGGAATAAATGAATAAAAGCCAAAAATGTCTGGAAAAGTCAAAAACATTCCCCTTTGACATCCCAAATAGAACACCAATTTCCAAAACTCTAATTTTTTTTTGTTTGTTTGATTTAGTATCTATAGGCAATTTTGTTTTATATTTTAGTTTACCCTGGGTGTAGAGGATGTGTAGGGTATGAGTCTCATCTCACAGGAATTTGACTTTTTGTTTCAATTAGCCAAGGAATGTGCAAAATAACTTGTTCATACAGTTTTACAAACTCTTCTGATGAATTGAGCAGCTAAATTTACAAAGCCTGCCTATCTCCACGTGACAGGCAAATGCATTTCAACCCTTCCAGAATAATATAAACATAAGAAACAAACAAACAAAACAAAACAAAACAAAAACCCTAAAAAACCAAAACCAAAAAAAAGAAAAAAACCCCAAAATAAACCACAATTAAAAAAAAAAACAAAAAACACCACAAATCAAACCAACCAAACAAAAAACCCCCAACAAAACAAGCAAACAAACAAACCCAAAAAAACCCAAAACCCAGAAATGCATTGTGAATGTAAACTTTCACCTTTGCCTTTCCGAACAAGGGTTTAGTATCACTTTTGAAAACAAGAAGATTAACACCTGGTGTCAGAAATTCCTTGTGTAATTCACAAAAGAAATTAATAGAAATGACACTCAGCAGCAAGCAGCAAGCTTTAGTGAACAGCTATGCCAAGAAATCTTGGCCCAGAGAGAGCTGAAGAAAGAGAAAAGGAGAGGGACAATGAAGCTGCCTTCAGAAGACATCACTTATTTTCTGCATTGATTCCCAAGTTTCTACCAAGTTGGACAACAGGCTGATAGAAGTGTTTGGGAAAGGGTCAGGCATCAGTCCCCCAGTCCCTGCCTCACTCATGCTAGGGGCAGTCTTTCTGCAGGTTTGAGAAAACCTGGAATCAGGCCCGTGGTCAACAGATGTCAAAACATCCAGCCAGAATATGATTTAAAGAGGCTACATGAAAGAAAACCTCCCCTCCACGCTCTTGCTCATGCCCAGCTTTCACTGCACAGCACGTCGGCTGGAAAACTCCCACTACAGCTGGTCCAGGGTTACCACTGCAGAAAGAGAGTGCTGGTTACCTCAACCAGTGCAACAGCCTGAGAAGGCTGATCTGCCAAGCAAGAGCATTTTATGCAGACTTGTTCTGCAAAACCCACAGGATCAGTCCTGATCCCCTTATCTCTCCTCAAGGTATCTGCAACTATGCAGCTGTAAATGATGCAATATTTACTTTCATTAGCAAAAAAACCCTCTAAAGCATAGCACAAATTTAAATGTAGGAAAGACTTCTGAATATTTGTGCTTTGTCTGCTATGGGTCTCGCCAGGGTGATGTCTGCCCTCAAAAGCACTGGGGCAGACCTGCCACAGAGCATTTGCTGTCACACAGCACACTTAATATTTTGCAAACCCAGCAAAGTTGTGTTTCTAATCTTCACGGCCAAAAGTATTTGCAAAGTCTGAATTCCTGCTGGATGCCAGCTAAGCGATCAGAGCAATGGAAAATGCACAATAAAGACCATAAACATATGGAGTCTTCAGCTCAGCATAAATACTGAAGATCAGCCTGGGTATGTTTTCAAGGTAGATTTGAGAGTCAGCAGCACTTTCTCCTTGCATATATCATAAATTTTGATAGCTTTTTGCTTGCCTGGGACCTAGTATACTCTGAGTGCATTACTTCCTCTTTCTGCTTATTAGTTTTCTCATCTGTAAAATAATGTTTGGAAGGGTGGCATCTTCATAAAACATTCTGAAATCCAACAGTGCTTACAAGTCCTATATATTCAATTGATAAAGTCAGTGGGAAAACATCTGATCTTCAACATAATCTATAATAAGAGACCTTTAAGTGCTGAATTAGCTAAGAGTTACACACAGAACTTAGTAAAATTTTCAGTTAGATGAAGAATGCTTCTTTGACCCAAAAAAAGATGCCTTTTTTTTTTTTTTTTCCTTGCAGTGCCTGCAAGGGGTAAGGTCACATTCCCAGAGCTCTAAGTCTCTCAATACTGGCAGGAAGATGAGGAAGACGGCACAAAAAGAGTCAGTTGCCAGAGCTAAATCTTAACTACAGGTCTCTGTGAATCAGAAATTTGTCAGCAAAGCAATACAAATGGATGTTTTCAGATTAAACTGGAAGGGTTTACAGAGGGTTTACAATGCTTGCTAAAGGTTCTCAGTCGTTTTCTGTTTTCTGTTTTTGGAGTATCCTTCATCCTTAGTTCCTCTGATTCTATGAAATAATTTATGTATGTGGACAGAGGTATATATGAATTCCTCTATGTGCAATCATTGAATTTAATGTAGTACCATCCTCCAAGTCATCCTTAGCCTAAGATGCTTCTTGCTTACGTGGTCTGGATGGCGTAACTGATTTCACATACCCTTTCTGGGGGTGCTCAAAGTCAAACCACAAAGCAGCTGCCAAAAATGTCTCTTTGTGTAAAATTTACAACATGCATTTCTGAAGTGGTAACTGATGTGCCTAGCCAATCTGCTGAAAATTTACTTTCTGAAAATGTCTGAGTAGCTAAAATTTTTGAAAAGAGAAAATCACAGGATCTGCAAACACATCTGCAGAACATTCTTTAGTAACTACTGCTCATTCTGAGTGCAAGCTTCGAGAATAAACACTAACTTTGGTAAAAGGACAAACCTGTCATACCTTTAGACTACTCCTCATGAAAAGGAACTTGATCTACACCTAAAAAAATTCCATTAGAGACACTGCTCAATTTTAAACAATTAGCATATCTTTTCCATGTTAAAAAAGAGGACTACAATCTTCACATTTTAGCAAATATATCTGCTGCAAATAAATAATTTTTTAATTATAAAACTGACTAATTTATAGACCTTGTTCTCATATTCTGGAATAAGCTATTGCATCAATTAAAAAAAAAAACAACACCACTTTTTTTTTCCCCATCACAGAAGAATCCAGAGCAAACTGGTTCATAAATATTCACTGGTGTTTTAGGCATGGCTGTAAAAAAGGAGGCATTTTACTGACTGTACTGGAAACAGTGCATTTAATGTCAGAGCATCCCTGAGAAAGAAGAGCTGAGGAGAGTCTCTTCTTGCAGTGTAGTCCTAAACCAGTCACAGGTCACAATCATAAACTGATCTATGACTATGGCAGGAGAAGAACAACATGATGGATGAGCTTGTGTCTGTGCAGAGTTTTCAGTGATGTTACCAGGACCCTACCTGGTGGGGAGGCTGGGCTGGCAGATGGGGACAGCCACACTCCACACACTGGGGACAGGGGCAGGGCGGGCAGGCAGTGTGGGCACAGCTGTCCTTGCCCAGGTGAGTGGCTCTGGCTGCTGAGGCACAGCTGTCCCACTCCCCAGCTTGTGCCTGAGCCAGGGCACCACAGCAGAGCTCCGAGTACTCATGCTGTTCATGCTCCCAGCTGCTTTTATGATTCAGAGGAAGCACTCCCACATAGAGGCATTAATTATGCTTTGGGCACAAATGATTAATGACTGCCCTGCTACACTATCCTTGAGTTCTCACGTAGGATGGCTCACCTGCAAGTCTCTGGATATCACAAGGCGTTTTATTTTAAATCCATACAACTGAATAATTTAGTGGATATGCTGCACAGATAGCAAATAAAATCTATGAGGCAAGGAGGCTCCTCCTCCACATCTCCAATTCCATGGCTCATGATTGCCATGTAGCTGCTCTCACTGCTACACAGCAGAGTAGGATAGGAGAGGAAATGAGCTACAAAAACAAAGCTGCCCCAGCTGCATGAACTTCTTAGAAGAATGAAAATTAACAGAAAGCAAACTGCAAGTGTTCTTAAAACTAATTACTAATAAAAAATAAATTACAACTATAAAGCATGTCCCATTAAAATGCTCTTCTTTACAGAGTTTCCATGTAAAAATAAAATAATTAAAAAAAAAAATCCCCAGGGCTGCTCAAATTTGTTTGATAAAATAAGTGATGATGCATTACAATTTACACAAATAAAAGTTCAGAATAGTACCAAGATTATAAAGTATGAGCATAACATATTGTTCTGGCAAGTGATGAAACTGCTCACAGTGACAGCTGTGATTTATGGAAGCAATTCAAATATACTTTGAAAGTATATTAGCTTTGCCTCTGCCCACAAAGGGTGCATATTAGCAGGGTAGGCCACGCTGGTGATAAATTACATACTAGCAAGAAATGAAGGCAATTGGCAACATCAGATGCCCGAAGGCCTTGAGTTACTGTGATAATGTGGTTTTCATGATAATACCTCACATGCAATGGGATCTAAGCACCAAAAGAAACACATCAAAGCTATATTTTCATTGCCTCTTCAGAAGATAATGTTACGATGGTGAGAGTGTTTGGGACTTCCCAGCTAAAGCTGAAATATAAAGCATTTACAAATTGGCTCTGGAACAAAGTTTGGCACAGAAGGTCACAATTTAGATGCTACCTCTTGGGTGGTAACTGGAAAATAGCTGCCTCCTGCTTCCAGGTTGTATGCAGTGAAGCAAGCTGCAGGCATTGGACCTACATCATAGCTACTGCATGGCTTCAGCACAGTGGGCAACAGGACCCAAGGGCTGCTGTGATTTAGCTCTGCTAACACCCAGAATGGGATGGGGACTTGGCCACATTGCAGCCACCACCTGCAACACCTCTCCTTGAGAGGGAATCAAGTTGCTGGGCACACTTGTTCACTGATTACACCAGTTCAATCTCGCAGAAAAAGCCACACTCCTCCCATGGCTCAGAGCAGCACTGGAAATGGAGCACAGAGAAAGCATGTTGACAAAGTTTTAACCCACAGCAGGGTTTTACTAATGTAAAGGATTGAAAAGTTATTTTAAGACACTCTGGGCTAAATTCTGCCCTCTGATGTACTAGCGTAAATGAAGACTGACTTCGGAGTCAACGCGTTCTTCAGGGGGTGTCCTTTGAAGAGAACACATCCCTGGCCAGTGCTATGGAGAGCCATGTATCAGGCTTTTCCCATATTACTAGGGAAAGTTTAACAAATTCTATCTGCCTCCAATTATTACAGTCCTCCCATTTTGACACACTAGTAAGCATCTTTGTGTCCTGAATTAATGACAAGGCCAAAGCAGTTACATCTTGCCACCGATCAAAAGAAGTTTATCAGCAGTTATACGGTAGAGCAGTAGAGTAATGAGCTCATCTGCAAAAAATAAAGCACATTTAACAAAGACTTTCTCTGTGGTGGGAATTTTTAACTTATTTAGTCCAAAATACTCCCTTGGGAAGTCATAATGAGTATCTACCCTATCTCTATGATATCCATTACTGAATCACCTGAGGACCTCAGGCATATGGCATATTCACAAAATGAGTCTGTGTAACTTTTCAGAGGAAGTTGGCAATTTCTGGAGTTTATGCCAGTAAATGTCGGAGAATTGTGTTTCTGTATTTACAGGCTCTAGATGAAAAATGGCCCCGTGACACCGTAACTGAAATGGTATAAAATACCTATACACAGATTTATACTTTAAAGGTTAAGTGAGCTAAATGCTTTCTCTACAGATGGGAGCTTGGAGAAAATGCAAAAGTGATAAAACTGATTTTCCCAATTTCCATAAAACATATAGGAAAGAAGAGCTCAGTACCTCTTTGAACCTGCCCTCTCTCTAGTTCTAATCTAATAGTTAGAAGAGAAAACTTTTTTTTCTTGAATTGAAATTTTGGTTAGTACGGAAACTACAGCACATTTCAGGCTATCACTTCCATTTATTTACAGCTCTGCAGCACCATGCTTCTGTAGAAACATTTGCAGGAATTGAACTGATTGTGTGTTAAATCTTAGTCTTAATAGCTTTTTCATTGCTTGCTAATGGAAATATGGATTCAACGTTATTTTAAACTTAATGCAGTGTAGAAGAATTAGTTTCATACGCTCCAATTATGATTTTTTTACAGCACTTCATTGAAATACATGGCATAAATAGATTACTTCAAGCAAGGGAGAGGAATGAGAGTATTTTTGTTTCTTCAAAAACAGTAACTAGGATATCGAAAATGTAACAAGGAATTCACTCCTCTCTTTTTCTTGTCTATACCTTTCAGATTCATGTTTTCCACTTCAAATAAAGGAATGTTCGCAGCATTCCTTAAATTCTACCTTGCCAGAAGATCAGGAATATTCTGCTAAACTTTATCTCTGAGCAGGGGAGGGATTCTCCCCCTCTACTGCAAATTGGGTAGGAGGCAGCAGTCATTGCTATAGCGCCTTGCCTTTATTTCAAAGACAGAAGAAACAGCAATACCTCTCCCTGCCCCATCACCTGCTTGTGGCTTGTTGTCCTGAAGCAGTGAAATAACTCTCACAGCATTCCAGTAGTCACAGTGAAAGTGACCAGAAAATGTTTATTTATATTCCTCCCACATACGCTAACCGAGAAAACATTCAATTTATCCTGTTACCTGGAAAATTTCACTCTTCACTAGGTTCCAAATCTACCTTCTTCCCTGTAGGGGTTTTACGTTCACCTGCTCACCTGCTCATGCTAGGCGAGAGTGTAGTGTAGTGGTTTTGTGAGAACAAGGATTAAGAGAAATGCAAAGCAGGCCTAAACTTTAAAGATAAAGATAGTTTATTAACAGAACAAAAAAACAAGAGAGAAAAAAACCCAAAATTACTCCTCAGATGTAGAATCAAAATCAACTCCCAGATGTAACACTAAAATTAACTTCCAGATGGTTTCTTTTCTCTCCCTACCTCATTTGTCTTCCTTTACTAATATCTTTTCCATTAACAACATAGAGAAACAAACTTAGAAATTTTTGGTTAGTTTACTACTCTTAAAACAGGCTTTCATTAGTTCATTTGGAAGAAGAGTCTCTCTTGTCTCACTATGGAGATTTTCCCACAAGAAACACAAGTCTCTCATGGAGTTCATATTACTGTGAACTCCTGCCCAGAAAAAGGATATTGTCTACGTGTGACAGTCTTTTTCTTGGTTACAGCTTTCCCCACAACTGTCATTTAAGGGCTCATTTGTATACTATGGGGTCGAGCTTTAAGGATGAGTTGTCTTGGTAGGAAAGCAAAGGTCTTCTCTCTGGAAGCAAGGTTTTTCATTTTTGGAACAA
>VZTR01028938.1:0-41959 GCA_013400775.1 Chaetops frenatus | reverse complement strand
TGGGGGGGTGCAGCCAGCAGGGACCCGGCTGCAGCCCCTGCACAGCCCCCAGGCCCTGAGGCCCAGAGCGGCCGGCCAGGCACGTGGAGATGTTACCTTTCCTGTGAACGGAAGTCAAAGAGAACTTCTAACTTCCCACTCTTAAAAATGTAAGTTTCACAAAGACACTTTCAATGAAGTGCCCATCTTAAAATTAGCCAATCCATGGGCTCTTCACCTCTGCCAGAAACTGTGCCCTGGTGGAAGTGGAAAAACAAATCTTTCCAGGAAAGAAAAAAAGTTGGTTTTTTTTCAAACCATGACATTCTCAAAAACTCATTTCTATGTTGCGGTCTTGGAAATGTCTTTCAAGACATTTCCCTGGAAAGATAACTTCTCTTTATGGGCATAGATGTTATTTTGTCTAAAGAGCCAATTTACTGGAAACGTATTGCTCCATCTCGATCTCCTCTGACAGCTTCCCAGCCTCTCTGGCCACAGCAGCCAGCCAAGCTGCTGCAGATACAGTTCATTTTTCTTCCAAAGGGAGAACAGGAACAGTGTCCTGGGCCTCTGAGTTCTCATTACAGAGCAAACCCCAGCATGTTTTAACAGTATGATGGGCTTATGATGTCATTACTCTCTTTGCAAGGAAATATTCCACAGAAAGCACTATCAAAAGAAAAGAAGGTGATCTCTGAAACTTGCTGAGGTATATTGCCCCCACCACCCCCTTCTTTTTTACTAGGTATTCAATAATATCTAGCCATGGCTTTACTTGTGGGCTCAGCAACACAAACAAGTAACACAATAACTAGAAGTGCTCCATACAAATCAGGTTCCTTAGGTCTCCAAGGAAAATAGTAGCGGGATTCCCAGGCCTAAGACAGTGGTTCTGGAAAGCTGTCATAAAAGGCAAACACAGTATAAAAGCTGAGAGTATTTTGCCACATACTTTTACAGCCTAGTAACTGCAAAGCAGTGCTGTCCTTCAAATGAAATGAAAATTCCCCACTGTATTATGTTCAATTTTTCAGTTTCTGTTATGTCAATATTACAATCTTTTGTAACAAGAAGACAAAAGCTTCTTTATCTTCTTGGAATCAATATTACTTCTCAGGCAAGGGCAACTGGTGTCTCTTTGCTAAGGCTCTATTTTAACATTCTGCCAAAATACAAATACAATTCTATCTCAATAGATAATAATCTGCTTTTCAAGACCAAAGGCTGAAGTAGCCAGGATGAAAAACCTGCATATATTTCAGTATGCGGCTCCATTCTTTCCCAAGCCCTGCAAGCAAATAAAAATTTTGGTGGTGCAGGATGGTCTGTGCAGATATGCACCTGTCCAAATGTCAATTCACACCAGCAGAAGGTTAAGGTCTAAAATAAAGAGAAATCTCGTAGTCCCCAAGCCTGCCTTCATGCCAGCCCTGCTCTTCCACAGTGTGATCACAGCAGTTTCACTACTGAAAGACACTTCAGCAGAGAACTGCATTATTCCTAAAGCTAGGGATGAATGAACTGTAAGAAAAAGCTTGATAAATAAATCTGCAGCAAACCACACACAGACAACTGTACAGAGACAAACAGATCCCTGAAATGAAAATCAAGCACTGAAAACTAGGAGAAATTTGCCTTTGCTTGGCTAAAGCTGCAGTCTCTTCAGGGGTCATATTTCCAGCTTTCAAAAATGGGAATACAGATTGATGCATTTGTGTCTGTATGGCCTCGGAGAGCACCAGCGAGCAAGGTTAAATATTCAGAAATCAGAAAAAGGGCAATGCCAAAGTAGTGCCTACAACCTTAATTCCAGTGACTTAGGAATTATGAATGGCATGCAGTATTTAATTACATTATAGTAATAATCATATATGCTACAACAGAATTTTCCCTAAAAATTGCTGAAGAATTGGAATGAATTCGAAAGACGCCTCAGAGGAATTTCTAATCTTTACATTTCCTATGTTGCAAACCATGGGAGGACTTCTAAATGGTTTTCAGCATGACAGCTTATAAAGACTTCACCTCAGCCGTTACACAGGTCTAGACATTGAAGATCACAGATGGATTGGTAAACATTGCTTAGCAATTTTCTCCAGATGGATCCTTTGTGAGCTGTGGGAAAAATCCTGTGAGAAGAAGCCTGAGAAGGAAAAGTGAATTTCAAACGATCAAGCCTCGATGAAATCCGCATCTGCTTTTGCTGGGACTGTTCAAAAGGGCAGTCATCTTGTTAAATGTGAACCTCCTGCCCTGGGGAGAATGGGTGCTTGAAGCCACAAGTTTCCTTTCCTCTTGTTTAATCACATGGGGGAGAACAGACATACTGAAGCACATTCTCATACTCAGAAGGCACACATGCAGTGCTTTTGTGAATTATATAAAGAGGTTCATCTTTGGAAAGAAACAGATGGATACAAGGCATACTGAAAAAAATTTTGAAGAAAACCTCCACACAAACTTGTCTTGGGGTCATCACAAAACATTAATATTGATTTTAAAAAATCAGCTTCTGGCCAGTTGGGATCCAAGAAGAATTCACTGTTCCAGAGGAAACAAATCACTCAGTTCTGGCCAGGAAGATCCCAACATTCATGCAACAAAGGACCGCTCTTTGGGCCCAACACAATTCTTCCCAAGGACACCAGCAATCTACAGGTTGTCTTTCCAGTAGGACAGATAGTGAATTGTAGAAATTACAGGTATTCAGATAAACTAGGTTTTAAAAGGACAGATTCAGCATCTTAATTCTGTCCTTCTTTAGACACTAGAAAGCAATAGAAAATGCTTGGATAGCCAAATTTTGAGCAAAAAATTTCAGCTGATATACTTAATCCTGAAACAGTGTTTTTACTATCTTTGTGTATCAAGACTAAGGGATTTTCTTAAGCAATTCATAGGCATTTTCAGAAAATTAATCTGAAGTTATCCCTAGTTTCAAAACCACTGGAAAAATATGACATACGACCTTTACCTAAGAAATTGAACAATAGTTTTGAACATTATGGCTTTTCCTCATCTACAGCACAACCCAACTACGAAACTACACGCATGACCTCACCAAACTGTTGGACTTCTGGTGTCACCCNTCTGATGGACTGGTCACTTCACCAGTCTGGTTGAGAGGTGGGATTTCATCTTCCAATCCTCTCTCACTTTTTAAACCCTATAAAATTGTGTATCCATAATAAATGGTCTTTTTTGGGGGGCCTCAGCTGTTCTCTTAATTGTGGTGAAACCGTGTCCTTCTTTGGTGCCCAGCTGCTACAGTTACTACATTCTGGGGTCCAGCAAGCATGTTCTTTGGATTTTTGAAAAGAATTCAACACTTGCAAATTAGGCAGGTGGTTTTCTGAGGGCTGATTCCTGGACACTCAAACTTTCCTCCCTTTTCCACATCCAGAAAGCTTCCACCTTTCCTGCAGATCTAATCACTAACCTCTATGGACCTTGCCCTAAGCAAAGGATAGCTGTGAGCTCTTTGACTTTTAGGTATTAAAAAGTTAACTCTAATTCCCAAACTGCTGAACAAGAAAATGAAAAACATATTCTTGCATCTACTAAAGCAAAATCAGAAATCAACCACCTGCACAGCGGATCCACCAATATCCATCCCTGCTCCATGGCCAGCACAGTGTGCAGTGTAAAGTCCTATCTCTTGGCATCATAGATCTCTCACAACACAAAACTGACATAAATCAAGTGAAATCACATTTCCAGTTAACAAAAATTACTGAGATTTTCAGATTACTACAGTATAATATAAAAACTAGGCTACCACTTTTTTCATCTCCAGATCAAACACCTCCAGACCTAAAGCTTTTGAGAGCACTGTGACAAAGTTGTTTTAAAACAGACAATCAACAGAAATTTTTGACATTTATTTTTGTGCTTAGTGAGCTCAGAATGATTAGAGCTCACTAACTACTGATATACTTGCACACCACAACATAATGAAAAGAAGATGAAAGAAAAGGTGTGAGGCCACTTCAGGGGATATCAGAGAACGATTTTAGTTTATCAGCCCACTTTTTGTACCATTGTTCACCTTCTTGGCATGCAGCAGCCACCAGAAGTATATTAAAAGTTTAAGAAAACTACAAGAAATAAGAAGTTCAGGATTTGTTCAAAGCCAATGTTGCAATCCCTCAGCAAAGAACCCTGCTGGGATTGCGTCAAAGAAATACAACTGCTTTGCTAACTGGAGACTCAGGCTGTTGCCCCCTCATTCTCTTAGTTTCAATTTGATGGATGCCCTGAGTCTGTTTACCTACAGGAGGAAACTCATTAAAGAGTTCTTGCTAATTAATTATGGCCTACTTGGAATCAGCATTTTACTAGTCATCGAGAAATAACTCTCTAAGACAAATTGTTTTTCCATGTGCCCACACCTGTTTCTCCAATAAATCATATTTTTCTAGATATACAATGGGCCACATTGTAGCAAAAATGGCAATCTAATGCATTCCAAACACGCTGTAAACTTATGCAATGTAGTAATCTACTTGTAGGACCAAGTAGACTGAGCAGACAGAAATTGAACTAACTGTTCCCCTCCTGCAGGTTTCAAATTGGTCAGCAAACTGATTTAAGACCACACATAGCCAGAGTAAAAATTTCAATTAAACATGATTAGCTTTGCACTTCCACATTTTTCCTTAAAATGGAACAAATAAATATATCAAAGGGGGGAAAAAATGGGGGTGTGTGTGGAGGTACAAACATTAGTTCCGTAACTTCTTTAGTTCCATAACTTCTTCAGTTCCATAACTTTTGACATACCACATCAGCCTTTGTAGCCACTCGGTCAGTCTCAAATTTGCATAGAAGAAATGAAGAGTGTATGGACAATTGCACATTACATTTATTTACATTTTATAAGAGAAAGAAATCTTCTTCATTTTAGTTTGTAAATGCTCCACAGCACACTATCAACATCAGAAAAAATGGGTAAAGGCAGATGAGTCATTAACACTGCAAAGTGTCCACCATGGAAGTATTAATATGGCTCACTGCAGACATACATTATCTTCATGAAATTAGTGTCCTGCAAACCCACTGCCATTGCTAGCTGTGTTCCCTAGGAACAAATTACTTGTTCCTTACATCACAAGGACAGATTTCTGGGAAACAGAGATGAGCAATTCAAAGACAAGAAGAAAAATATTTTTGCTTTATTATATTTAGGTATGCTTTCTTCCTGAACAGGAACTGACATAACAAACTAATGGCTTCCCATTTTTATGGAGCTAGTCTGGGGCTTGAACAGCTCCTGCCTATTGTTCTAGTGGACAGGATGCTGAAGCATGGTTCTGCAGTTAAAAAATACAGCTCTTTTCACTCATGCATTTATTTTTTTTTTCTCACATCCTTTACCTTCCCTTATCAGACAATCCTGTGCACTGCTCCATGATATGAACTGATGACCGATTCATACATGCTTCATTGATCCTTTCACTGACCAGTTTCCACTGAGTTGGCTGTAAAGTCCCAGGGTGAAGCAAGGTTAACAACACTGCTTTGGGATGTGCAAGGCATGCATGGGAGCTGTAAGCAATGGCAACGTGGCACTGAGGGGAAAGGCTGAAGTCCTGTGGGCAGGAGAGAAGCTCAGGATGAAGCAATTCTCAGTTGTATCTTTAGTCTCCTCAGCAGCACACCACAATGGAACAGAAACTTTATGTGATGGATACATGGAAAAATTTGTGGAAGGCAGTATTGACAGTATGGTGCCTTCAGTGAAGAGCAGGAAATTATTTGACAGATGTTAATGCACCCATGCACCTTGGACATCAACTTCTCCTTCTGTAAAACAAGTCCTCTAATCAGAGGGTCTATGTGAGTTATAGCTGAGAGAGCACAAGAACATTTGCCTACAACCACATTGCAATATAAATCATCTTGTGATAGTTCGGGTATAAAATCCACTTTGTAAAACCCAGCTCCACTCTTTTATGCACAAATCACAATCAAATTCATACTTTTCTGGAACAAAGAACATCAGGAAACCTAATTCAAATTTCTTATTCCCGCATTAGATGATAATTCTATTTCACCAAATTACTTCTGCCTTGTGATGTAGCTGCATTTATAATTATTTATTGCCCAGCTCAAGGTTAAGTGAAGGAACAGCTTCACTGAGATCCTGTATAGCTCTTATTTTTCACAATGTGCTACAGAAGATTAATTGCTTTCTATTTCTCCAATAGAGAGAGAATTAAAACTGCCATTTGAAACAAACTATTAATCCAGCAATCATTTGAAGTAGCACATTGCTTCTTATAATTTAATACATTTCGTCTCTTTTTCTTGTTCTATACAGTAGTACTTGGGAACCTTAAAAATTCAATTTGTGGAACTTCCTTTGTAGGACCTGTAAAAATCCAATCTTTTGCACTCCTGCAGACTCATACCTGATGAAAGGTAGCTCTCAACAAAGAGAAAGCTGGAAATGTAGCACTGTTGAGCAGATGCTATTGAATAACGCTCTGTTTTACCAGCATGCTACTTGGAAGCCCTGAGGACAGTGCTGAAGCACATAACAAATTGTTTTGATAACACAGACTGACAAAAAGAGCAAGGATACATATATATATATAGCCTAAGTATTTGCTTGCTCAGAAATGACTGCTTTTTTTTCCTTCATTTTTTTTCCCTTAAGCAATGCCACAGGGCTAAGGTCCTTCAGAAAGAGGTTATTTGCAAGAAGGAGAAGACTGCTGCTATTTACAGATGAAGTCCACTGCTTATGTCTCATGATGGCCATGGATTTTCACTGTATAAGCAAATCTAAGGAACACTAAGAATGAAGACAACGAGAAATTCAAACAGTTGCAAATCCACAAATTATTCCAAACACACCACATTTAGGAAAACACACTTAGGGATTCCACATGTAAAATTCCAAAAATCTGCTCCTGTTTTCAGCACTCAGTAAGAACTTTGGGTGACCAGTTTTTTAAAGGTGTGAAAGAATAAACAGCCACCACAGTAAACACTTTTTCTTTCTTTTTCTGATCTACCTAAGCTAAGGAATTTATTTTAGAGGTGGAAAATAGCCCTGAACAGAATGGCCACCATGGTAGCTGCCTTAACATTCTTTTAGCCCTGGCTGCAAGCTCTCTGCTTGGTCCCAGGAGGGAAAAAGAAACTTTTTTCATATATATACCTAGTTCTTAGCAAAGAGGTGTCTTAAGACTAGCTATAGCTCCTTGATATGACTATGGCACAAAAATCATTATTGCACAGGTTGGCTTCTTTTCCTTGCCTTGTCCTTTAGCATTTACATGACAGTAGTCAGAAGACTATTGGAAATCAAAAGACCACATTTGTAACCAAGACACTAGGGTCCTGGGAACTGCATTGAAAATAAAAGTTAAATTAAATATGTAAAAATTCAGAATGAAATTCTGTGTTGAATTACTTCTAATCTTAGCTCTTTCCCTAGAAACTTGGGTAAAAGTTTATCTAACTTCCCATTACTCATTGCACTAGGGATTCAAATTTCTAAAAAAAGGTGCTGTGAAACAAGGACCTCTAGTTCAACATATTGAATAGTGTTGTTTGTTTGTCCCTTCATCCTGAAAATAACATTCCTGATCAGGTCATAGTCACATCTTGCCACCAACACATAAACAGAAACAGTAGCTCTATTTGTCAGTTCTGGAATAAATTAACATAACATGACTCGCTTTTACAGCTAAGTCTTTAGATTGGCAACCGAGGCCAAATAAAGAAACACCTCTTCCCTTCCTCAATCAACATCCTATCAGGCATGAAAGAACCCTCACCAGAGTCTGCAGCAAGAAAACCTGTGTTTATCCTGATCATTCATGATGATAAATGCCAGAGATACCCACTGGAAGTGAAATCTCAGCAGGGGCTCTGTATCACTAGTAATAACAGAAATAATCAAGCTGTTGTTAGAACCAGACACTCAGACAGCAAATTCAATTTTTTTGTATTTTCTGTTCAATACCATCATGCATTACAATTAGCTACCAGTCATCATGCATTACAATTAGCTCATGCTGCAGGAATGCTTTCTGTTCTGGTGCATAATGACTAAGCTGCAACAGAGAGCAGGACCTAGGGAAGAGGTGAAGAACTGTTTGGAGGGTTATCACATATCCTTGCCAGTTGCTAAGGAAACCAGCGGCTTTCTTTGGGAAGACTCAAGGGCTGCCTCCTTCACACACCCATTCTATCATCATTATTTCACTTGCAAACAAACAAAGGAGAACTTTTAAACAATTGCTCACTTGCTATATAAATTCATACATTCTATATAACTACCACTGGTGAGCCAAAATAGAAATATCCTTGCAATTGCAGAGAAAGGCTGTTCTTGTGGGTAGTTCTGGCAAACAATAAGAGCCTGTGACAAAAGCTGAACAAAACTCAGGTAAAGACATTGGGACTTTACAATATATCAGGACTGGTTAGCAGAGCACTGCTTCAGTTACTGCAACATCATTCTTGAGTTCCTCTGCCCTAACACTGAACACAGGCTGTGGGCCCTTCCTCCAGTATACTCACAATTCTTCCACTGCATCCCAGTCTAAATACGTGTCCTGTTCTATTGAGTTTTACAACTGTGTGCTTCGATTCTTAAATCCTCAATCAATAGCAACTGTAAGGCAAAAGCTCTCCCTGCTCCTCCTCCCCACAGTGCAGATCTCTGGTGTGCATTCAGAATATTTTTTCCATTATTAGCTGAGACCCAAAGGCCCTCCACTTCTGAATCCTGTTGCATGCTTTAATCTGCAGAATAGTTACAGAGAACTGAGCCCCAAAGTCTACAGTCCTACTGTGAGCAGAATGCCTGAAGCAGAGCTGGAGGTGGCCTCTGCCCTTCCAGAGAGGCTTTCTAGCATTTCTGTCAATGGTGGGGCTTCACTAGTTCTACCAATGGTAGGATGGTATCAGAAAAGAAAAAAGAAAAAAATATGAGATCTGCCTTTGCTCTCAAGGACTACAATATAAACCTCTCAATTATTCAGTGCTGGAAAATTCCACCACAAGAAGTGGGAGTGCTGCACATTGATCCAACACAGAATTAGTAATAGAGATGATGTATGACTCTTATTGGCAAAGAAAAGACACAAATACAAAGATTCTTTGTAGACATCATTGAATACCTTAGAGTACTACCTACATTTTCGTGTGGCCTCTGCAATTTTTACAGAGGCTATTTTAAAGTTCTAGCTACTGTACAACACTTTTAGAAATCTTTTCTCTCCATTGTTCCTGTACATTAACTGACATGAGACTAACACATTCTCTAGAACAAAATTAAAATTAAAAAAATTTATTTACTGTGAAACTCTAGAAACACTGTCAGAAATGGCTTAAATTTTAATTAGTACTAGAGAAGTTGAATACAACTTGTGAAGTGTTTAAAGAAAAACCAGAAATAACTGCCTGCCTTAGGACTATTCTAGCTGCTGAACCTTCCAGTGTTCTCTTCCCTCAATATTTGTTCTCTCCCGGTGTGAATACTGGATAATTAAACAAGTCATCTGAGGAAGAATAAAGCTTTTTGACAAAACTGATTTTGCCTTTTAATTTTCAGAGTCAGCTATGCTGTAGGAAGTGTGATAGTATTAATTCTGCTATTAATTTAAATTACAGATATTCTGTAAAGTTGAATGCTGGATCCATACTGGTGCAGCACTATTGCATAATGTCAGACAGACAAAAAGATTTACTGTTTTTAAAACTAGAAACTGGAAAAATTTTCAGCCCCAGTCCTGACTGCTTCAGGAAGCTTCTCAAAAAGTCTTTAATGAATTTTCAGTCACAGAATTCCCCTCAGGCAGTAGGAAGAATAGAATCCAGAGCACAAAATTTCAGGTAGCATGGGTTGAGACATCCTGTATAAATAGAAGCATGCTTGTAGGTAAAGCTCTAAGGTTTTGGGCAATTTAAACCAAAAATAATTGAACAGAAACTAATAATATTGGTGTAGATGACTTCAAGATTACAATTTTAAACATAGTCCAACTGAAATTGCTGCAACTCCTTGATCTGGTCCCACTATTTCACAAAATTATTTTAAATTTCAAAGTCTTCCATCAATATTAATGAGTATAGCACTATACTTAAGTATCTAGAACAGTAGGGCTCTGTCCCTCCCATTCCTGTCAAGCCTCTGACAAACAAAATGAGATGCATCCCCCTCGCAATGCTTTTCAGGGGCAGCAATATCTGCTGAAAAAAATGGCATTGAACACAGAAGGACACCTTCCATACAAATCTGACTCAATAGCGCAGTAAGCAATCACTGTTAGAGAAACAGTTTCTTCAGATAATTAGATACTTAAAAATTGAACATGTTTATGTTTATATAAGCAGAGAAATTATAGATGGAATTATGCAAACAAATCCATCGTGAACCATGAGCTCCTATCAGGTTGCTAATGAAGGTAGAAAGCAGCAATCTTTATAAGGTTCTCTAATGACCATGGTAACAAATCACTTTTTTTGTTTTAGTTCTGCACATTTCCCTTCCCCCCTTTTTTCCCCACTAAGTATCAGTTTATAGTGACAAATGCTTTCAGAAGACAAAAAGGATGAAAGAGACTTCAAGTTAATATTCTTCAATTATGCTAACACTGAAATTATTAAATTAAGCACAAATTCAGTATTTCATTGTTTATTTGATTCCTACCTAAACAAATTTATGGACTCTGTTAAGGTGCATTTTGTCTTCACTTAAAATTTGTTTCAGAGATGCACTAAAGAGACAATTACGTCTTCTGCTTTACTGGAAGCAGTAAAGGCTTATAATACTGTTCTCCATCAGGAACCTTTCTTTCAAGACAAACACTTGCTGTTTACAGAAGACCCATGAATACTAATTAAGAAAGGATTGTACATCCAGACAGTGTCCAGATATATACTTTCCTCACATAGGGACTTCCTTTGCCTACTGTACACAAACAAATATTTTGCTTTTAGGAAAAAAAATAAAGAGCTTTCCTATGCTGAATCTTCTCATGATATCTGGGCCCTGAAACAGGCTACAATGGCAATCCTAAAATCATTACATTAATTGCCAGAATTACAGAGAACAACAAATTATGTTAAATAACATCTTACTTTGTCTGGAAATATTATAGTGTAAACTTCTGGCAGGAAAACCTACTATCACAGTACTATCGATCTTAGCTTTAATCTTCTCAAAAGATTATTTTATTGCTGATGCAAAACACACTCCACTTTTACCTTACAATTGCGTGATAAACCAAGCTAACAGCCTCTTAGAACTAGGCCCAAGCAAGAAGATAAATACTATTTTATCCATAAAATTTCTGTTGCATTCTGAAATTATATGGAATGTGAGGGAAACATAAAACAAGGAACCAGAGAATGAAAAAAAATCATGCAATTTGTTGCAGCTTGTTCATTTGTGAACAGCAATAAGAACTGTTGCATATCCAAAGATAATACTCATGTATTTATCCAGCTCATATTTATGAAGCACTTCAGAGATGAAAAATCCTCAAAGTGTTCAGCATTTGCTAAAATGGAAGAAAATAGAAACACAGATAGAAAATAACACATTGCTGGCTTCTTCTATAGTGAGAAAATAGAAATAATTACTGATTTATCATCAATACATCTCTGTTTTTCTACTCAGACAGTAATAGGATCAGTCTATCAAAATGGAGATAATTACTGAAGAATGAAATACTGATGATGCCAGACACGCAATTTACAGAATACTGTGAGATGCAAATACAGACATAATATTTTCTTCCATGTTCTTACAAAACTGGGCACTTCACAGTACCACCTGTTACAGAGTGCAGAAATGAATAACAGCAACATACCCAAATGGTTTGAAAAATGAGCACACTGTTTTTGAGAATACCTGCTTGAACACACCGTAAGAATCCATGACGTTCTACGTATGCCATTGTGTGACAGACACTAGCTCAACCTTGGCCCCACCCAGTGGCATCACTTTGAAAAACTTTGCACTGATCAGCTCTGAACATGAAAATGGTGCAGAAGAAACATAATGAAGAAGAGCAACAATGGCATGAGTGAAACTGAAGTATTTCTGTTTACACTAATACCACATTTTGGCTTGAAAAGAAACAAACATAATTGAAATGGCAGAAGTTTGTACAAAATCTTCATGGAGGACACTGTACTAGGCTTCTGCCAGAAATGGGTCACTTAGATTCTCACATAAGCCAGCACTTAAGCAAATAAAAATAAAAAGGTAAATAAACACATAAGAGTATTTCCAGCCTTCTCTCCAAATGATTTATTGCTGCCAGAGCTCTAATCTAATTTTAGGTGAGCTCATCCTTTTTTTCTGCCCTGGAGCCATTTTAACTCAATATTGCTCTCCTTCTAGAGCCATGAGAGAGTACAGGCTCCCTCAGCCACCACAGATGCTGTGCTGACATTTTACTTTAGCTGTTTGCTGTAAAACTCATCAATATTGCTTCATCCTGAAGAGACCTTTTCTAACAAAAATGAAAACAAATTGCTAGCATTAGATCAAACTTCGACCTCTGCACCCCGAAGTAGGGGAAGTAAGACTAGAATTCCTTGTTGTTGCTTTGAAAGCATCCAAAAGCTCCTCTAGGCAGGCAAACTCCTAGTTTTAATAAAATATTTCCTGAGCTTCCAGGCTGAGGCTGCCTCCTTGTTTAGCCTGCTGTAGGAGCCAGTTGGGCTCCCGTGGGCCTGCCTGCACCACAGCCGTCCTCTCTCTGAAACAGCAGCAAGTGATGTGAGGTCCTCGGGAAAACCATTTCAGAAACCATCTTTTCACCTGCCTCCTTCCTATCTGTTCACCTTTCCCATCCTCAGTATTCCCAGACTATACTGTTTCACCAACACTATTTTCCTTCATATCTGCTTTTTCTGGCCTTGTTATCCCTGGCTCCTCATGTGCTGATCTGAAGCTAAGTCTGTATGGGAAGGAAAACTGAAGTCTGAAACACTTGTGGATTGCTATTTGCTAGTCATACATAGCTATTTGTTTTCCAAATACCAAGAGGTGTAGTGGAACATAAAACTGAACAATTCTTACACCACCTCCAAGACAAGATCTGCAGGAAACTGCAATCTGCTTCCTGTCACATTTACCACACGCTGGGATCATGACTAGAGGGACCATAACAAAGGGATGAACCAGCTTGCAAAATTGTTTTCAGCCATGTCTCAAGATCTGAGAATAGCTAAACACTTAAAATCATCGCCACAGCAGGGAGTCTTAACTATAAACACAATGTTTTACTTTTAAACAAGAGATAAAAATAACGCTTCCAACTGGGGAGGCAGCTGAAAGAGCGAATTGCAGGGAAAGACTGATGCGCTAAAGATTTTAGACAAACTCCTTGACTCATGTTTTCCAATCATGTAAGGAAAATGATGCAGGAAACAGTGAAACAAAATTAGCATTTGCATCTCTGCATTGTCTGCACTCACACATAACAGTTCCTGTGTTACAGTATACCTTTAAAACTAGGATTTTTACACAGCTGGATCTTCTCCAGAACATCATTCATAGTTCAGACCATCTCTTGTGCATATCACTTACCAAAATCTCCACTAGGCTACGGATGTAGTATTAAACTGATGAATATGGTTTTATAACAACACAGTAGATCCAGATAATGTCATCTAAGTTGATTTGTAGTTTGTTTCAAAGATCCACTATATAGAGATAACAAATATGGTACCAGACTGTCAGGCAGGAGAAGTTAGAAGAGACAGATGACCTTTGTGCAATACTTCACCCAGTTCTCTCTCAGGAATGTATAAAATGAAGGTATGAAAGCAGACACAGTCAGTCACCACTGACACTGACCAAAATGTCACCCATTTTATTAGAACACAGAACAGCATTAAAAAAACAGTAATGAATTGCTTAGTTATAGCCGTGTTTGCTGTGTCTTTGTCTCCCTGAGCGCCTGAGAGAGTGGAACAAAATTGCCAGCAGTCACATTACGGAGATAGGTTGACAAGCTGGATGACCCCGTAAGTCTTGTTCACATCTCATGTCTGGGCTCTTGACTTGCATCTTAAATGACTTTCATATCAAGGCTTTTGCAAGGGAATCTGCTTTGCCATTCTAATGGGTTTCTGCCAAACTGAGATCGAACAATGAATGCTTTGTTCTACCTGGCATGTCTGGAAAAACAAAACCCTCCCCTCCACCTCCTCCCCCTTTGCCTGGAGTTACTGTTTGAGATGCCATTTGAGGGAAGGTCTGCACTAAAGAAACACACAGGAAGTTAAATAAAAAAAATCTCAAACGCCAGATTATTTTATTCCATTGAAATGCGATCCCTTGACATGCACAATTCCTTCTCTTTCCCAGCACACACCAGCCCAGCTCTCTGTCCCTCTTACTCTGGAGTTATCTGGAGCGGTGTGACACAGCAGGAAAAGAGACCGGTTCACTGTGAGACCTGCTACTGACTCTCTTACAGTGTAACGGCCCCCCTTCCAGCCGCACGGCTCTGAGGGGAGCAGGTCCCGACGGCTGCCAGCCATGTGCAGCCTTGCTGCTCCCCCCACACAGGGACAGCACAAGGTGCTGGAGCACAGCTGGCCCCTTCTGCATCACTGCAGGCCTGTCCACCATATCAGCTGGTACAAATGCTTGAGGGGTTCCCATGACAAAGGGTAACCACCACGGTTGGCTTGAATGCGCAGTGCGAGCGCTCATACCAGCTCTCTCTCAGGTCTCTGAGTCTGGTCTGTGCCCAGCCACTTGGAGCATGGACACTGAGGACACGGCAGCACTGCATGTAGGACAGCAGGGATGGAGGATGCAACCTCTGCTCTTCCATTGCGTGGGATGTCCAAGCAAAAGCTTTCTCAATTAGTAATTTTCAGTGTATTTTTAAACAGAACAGCACCAGCTTTCTCCTCCACTGTTCAGTTAGAGCCCAACCAACAGGTTTCACCTGCAAAGGCACTGTGAGAAGCTGAAGAAACGAGTACCAGACGTACATACCTGCTTGCTGGGCAGTCTGGGGGATCGGCTGACTCCGCTGCGCGTTGTACTGAACTGAGGCAATGGGTCTGTACTGCTGAGTTGTTGAGGTAGGGTACTGACCAGATGGGTAATAATACACCGGCATCTGCAAAGAAAGAGAACAGTAAACTCCAGAGATCAAAAATTCATAAAACAGAACAAAACAGGGAGGGGGTGCAAGAGTTCAAGTCAAGAATATAAGTGGTAATGGTAATCAAGAGAAGAGGTTTGCCTCCTGTCTCTTCAAGAACTGCTGCTTGCTTTCAGCTGTGCTAGGAAAAGGGCTATCAGTGCCCACATTTATTTTCAGATACATTAAGAGCTAATAAATAAGCAATAAGCATTTTAATTGAAAGATACAAATCCATACAGGATTCGCAAAAAGCTACATCTACATACCAAAGAAAAAATAGCACAGTAACATTTTATCACAGTAAAGTATCAAAAGCTGCAGAAAAATATATGTAAACAACACCTTCTGTATCAACATAACACATACAGAGAGCATGTTGAACTCTGGAGAAAATGGTCCAGTCAAAGCAAGGAATGGCCTGCAGTTCAAATACATAGAAACAAGGTGGAGAACAAGGTGAAGTGTGTGCACCCTTAACACTTGTAAGAAACCATTATGAAATTGATGCTTCTGTTTAACAGCTACATCCCTCCTTTCATGAACATTTCCCTCTAAAGCCTTTCTCACTTTAGGTGTGAAAACAATTACAGTTAAAAAACAATCATAGCTGTTTTCTTGCAGGAGCTGAGAGTAGGCATTAAGGCATTGAGTTCTGCTAGACGGGCTTTTTTTTTTTCCCCTCTTATTATTGTCATTACAGAGAAACGTGTACCACATCTCCTTATCACACAGGTGAACATGAAAGTTTGAGGGTGACTGGAGCAAAAGATTTCTCCTATTCTTGCCACACCACTGTTACTGAGACATTTGAGCTAAACAGTTTTCAACTGACCCTTCACAAATTCAAAGCACTCAAAATTTTTCATTTTCAGCTGTCAGGATGCTGTAGGCATTTGACAGAGTTTGGCACTGTATGGTATGAACAGACTGCAGAGGGACACAGGATTGGGAGAACATTGCTTCTCTCACAACTTCTGCCACAACTGTCAGCATTTCTTAATAAATCATATAATTTTTTTCTCACTTTGTATGTAGCATTTATCCTACATACACATATGCACAGAGTGCTTTTATTTTTTTCATGCAAAAACAAGAACTATTATTGCCACTTTGATTTGCATGGAAGAAATATTCCTGATACAGATCATTCAACTTGATCACCAATACAGTTAACAGAGTAAAGGTAACTATACCTAAAGGTAACTACTGCTAGGACATCATAAGAGATATCACAAATTTTCCTTGGAAATTTTCTGAAGGCAGATGAGGAAGAAAAAACGGCATAGACACAAAAGACTAGCCAAGAATAGGCTATGGATGGCTACTCGGGCAAGTATAAGACTACTGAATGGGTAACTGTGGTGGGAGAAGGATCAGGATTAACAAAGCTGGAGTGGGTGGTGTTGGTGAAGTTAATCCCGCAGACCAACTGACAGTCAACGGCATCTGTCAATCAAGAGGCTGAATAGCCATTCATTCTTCAAGGTCTATTAATTTTCTTTTCAATCAATTGACTTTTTTCCCCCTCTCTCTGCTTATATCAGCTTAATTCAAACAAGTATGAGAAAAACAAGCTTTTGACTGGAAAATGTTGTAAGCTATCCTCCCTCCAGACAATACCAAATGATACCTAATGGCTACTGCCTGCCCTCAAGCCATTTGTTTTGTTAGTGACTAATGTAACAAAAACAAAATGCCTTGGTAGAATGGACACCACCATTATGAATTTGTTTCTCTGCAAAGAAAAGCCACAAGGAATAGAAAAGTAGACCCAAATATAAAGCATAAAATCATTCTTTAAGCATCACAGCAGTGTAGATAGTGGATCAGGAAGGTTTAGTGTGATAAACTGATCTTGTGGACAGCTGACTGTTCTCAGCAACACTCTACTACAGGAGTCTTGAAAGAAATGAGGAGACCCACTCTAAGTCAAATCAATGCAAATAGTTGATCCAGCCTTGGAGCAGGGGAACACAATAGACATTCTTTCAAATAATCTTTACTTTCTATTAACATATTCTACAAAATAGAGAATATTAAACCCCTTTAGAAATACTCTCACTTCTTTTGCCAGCAACTTAATCCACTTAAACGATTTATTTGGTTTACCCTCAATTTCCTCATTTTCCAGTGCAGACAAGCCCCTAGATATTTAAAAATACATGAGCATTCTACAATAGTGAGAATTATCTCTTGGGGAATGATTCTGTAGGTATTAACCTTAAAACAAAACCTGAAGAATCTAGATTTTGAAGTCAGGTTTATAGCTGAACATGTTGAGNTACATGAGCATTCTACAATAGTGAGAATTATCTCTTGGGGAATGATTCTGTAGGTATTAACCTTAAAACAAAACCTGAAGAATCTAGATTTTGAAGTCAGAAATATGTACACTGAAACATATACTTATTTATTTTTACCACGCACATAAAACCTCAGCGTCAGTCAAAGGGTTGTATCCCCTTCTCTCATTTTCTCAATTCATTGGAATACATTTGTTATGCAACCCAGTTAAAAGGTTATGAGAGTGCAATCTATCAGCATGAAAAAAAATGTTAGTAGTAGAAGGGTAAAAAAAATGATTTCACTTATAAAGATTAATTGATGAATTAGACAGTAGTCATGCACACATGACATGAAAAGAAGAGGTTTAGAGGTTTAGCTTTTGGTAGGTTTTGTTGTTTTAGGTTTTTGTGTGTGTGAGTGTTTTGTTTTTGTTGTTTGTGGTTTTGTTTGTTCAGTTTTGGTTTGGTGGGGAGTCTGCTCTTTTTTTTTATTTTTTTTTTAAGCACACACATTAAAAGAAGGGCTTGGTGTAAAACAGACATTCTAAAATAGGTCTTTTATGCTTGAGGGGCTTGGAAAAACCCATTCTTATTTATCTTGAGTACATCTTTCAGTCAGTAGTTGAAACATTATTCTTCCTTTCTGATTCTACTTTGGTGAACAGTGGAATTAGAGGGATCAGAGATAACAAGTATCACTTATATCATCTACTCTGATCCTCTCGAATTTTTTAGTTTCTCATTGCATCAGTGTTACTAAAACCTTTACTTATGTGCTCCTCAACAAAAAAAATATTACATTTCTGTAGCAGCCTATCAACATGCCAAATTATACTTGAGTTGCATTCCCATGTGAAATGCACAATCTAACATTCAACCTTTTGCTTGTAAAACATTTTATTTACAGAAACCAGAAGGTTTCCATGGCACGAAAAAGCATGCCAATGCAGCTATATGGTAACCCTGAAAATAAAGTACATTCACAAAAAAAATGCGCTTCTAAGACCATAACCCAAACAAATGCCACATTCTTCAGTTTAAAAGCATAGCTTTTTTGATCTTAATCCTTGACACTGTGAAAAATAGGTTTTTTAGCATGATTTTTAATAATTAACTTGTTTGTAGGCTGACCATTCCACTGCATTCTGCTTTTTCTCTCCTATACAACACTTCAACTTAAATTGTAACAGGACTGGGCATGTCACTTCAGACACACTCATGAAATGGCGAAGTCAGACATTACCTTTTCCTCTTTCTAATGTGCTTTGTTCCTAGATGATATGCAGAGACTCAATGCAGCATTGGCTTTCTGCTTTGTTCTGTCCACATGCAGTCTGCAACCCATTATGAGGCTGGGTATCTCTCTGGCTGCTCTCTAGCAGCACCCATGAAATTCACTGGTATATTGCTTATTTCCTCGTGGTAGGGTCAGGAGTCCACACATATTTCAAGATGATTTTGCTTTCATAAACTTCCTCCCTACTGGCTTACAGCTTGATTCAGCCATCAGACTGGTACCTTCTCTTAACACTGCTGATATCCAGTAAGATTTGGACTGGCACCTTCATCCAGATGCTGACACCGTTTCTAATGCAACTGCTACAGTGGCGTAAATGGGAGTGAAGAAGACAAGAGAAACCCCAGGGATGCACAGACACATGAAGGTACCATTTCCTCCCTATATCTCACCAACAGGGATCAGTCATTTTTCAAGGTCTTTTCGCTTCCTCCCTACCCCACCCCCGTAATAATTACAGTAACAGGTAACAAAAAATAATGGCTCGTAAGACATCCTCCAACATAATTTTCAAAGATCATCAAAGAAAGCCCTGCTCATTTGCAGCGACTCCTCAACCTTCTTTGTAACAAGTTTCCTAGAGGAGATACGCTATGAATAAGGATTTTGTCTTAGGGTCATTAGAGATTCTCAAGGCTTCTGCAAAGAGACAGATGATTAAAGATGACACAAAATTAATGATGACACAAAATTAATTCAAGTGTAAAATCCCTCAACATGTTAATTACATCTCCAAGCCTCTCCAAGAATTCATGCCATCTCACTTTTGGATATCATTTTGCCAGTATACCTTCCAGAAAGAATGAGTCAGAGGTGAAAATAACTTTTAAGGGAGGATATCCTTTCCCATTGAAATAATATTCACATTTTTTCCAGTTCTTCATTTGCAGAGGCAAAGACAGGCACCATTGATAAAGTACTACAAAGCAGAAATGTGGACCCTTGTTAAAGTGTTTGGGCCGTAAGTGCTACAGAAAAACTATCAGAAAGAGAAGAAAACTGAAAATACAGAAAACAAAGATATATATCTTCAATATTAATGATAGAAAGCATACAGGCATTTGCTGCTGAAAATCCCTTTCAGAAATCTCCAGGTAACGTTTGGGATTTGGGTTGGGGTTTTGTTCTACGTGGTTTTTTGTTTGTTTGTTTGTTTTTGTTTTTGTTTTTGTTTTTGGCTGAACAAAGAGAAATTCTTATTTTCGGTTTATCAAATCATGACTCTATTGTCAATCTAGGGAATACCTGTGATAAAACAAGAAGTAAAAATAAATGTAAAGATTCCTTTCACCACTTCTTAGGTATGTAATTTCAAACTCAGTCTGCGTCTGCTTTAATACAGACTGGGAGAAAGAATCTTGGAGAGCAGCTGTAGAGCCACGATTAACTGAACTTAAACAGAAAAGGTAGTAATTTAAATGCAGTACCACTGGGTGTGTAGGTTTGGAGCATTTCTTTCTCCCTGTTTCAGCTCCCAAAGGAAGGGATCATAGTCACAGGATCTCCACCGAAGTTTTCACTGCTATTTTCCAACAGCATACAGGGTATCACAGCCAACCTTATCAGCAGTGCATTTACAGGAACTAATTAGCCATTAAAGTCATGCCTCTTTTATACTGGTATAAATTCAATAGCAACATTTAAGATATAGAAGTGCTTTTACATTGATTGCATTGTATTGATTAATGCATGACAATGTTTTGCTTCCATTACCATCTTTATTGCTTTCTCTTTTCCCAGGGCCTGCTTCAGACCACCTGCGTGGTGTCTGAACAGTGTCTGACAGCAGCCTTACTATGGCATCTAAGCCCCAAAGAGTAACAACAGCTAACTCAGACTGACAGGAGCCACTGCCACAGTGAAGCAGTGCCATGGGTAGGGCAAGGATTTGGGATCTACCTGCCACGTAGAGAAACCCAAGCGCTCAGGGCAGAAGAGCTACTATTTTCCAAGGATTCACTCTTTTTATAAGAGGGATTGCCTATTTGCTGTGCAGGTGCTGCATGCAGCATACAAACCACTGTGCCATATTGGAGGACTGAAGTGAATGAATTAAAACTTGAAATGTGAATCAGAAGCTCCCATCTGTGCATGCAGATGCAGAGAGAGTGGCTGTCTTCTCTCCCTTCGGGCAGATGAAGGTCACTCTGCTTTCAAGGGATAGGGGCACGAGCAGAAGACACTAAACCTGCCCTCTTCCACAGGTATCTGACAAGGATTTTTTGTAACAGCAACAAGCTGGAGATGGATGACATCTGCAGAACCAGAGGAAGCTGACAGCACTGAATTTTTCACCTTTCTACATCCCCCCCACCCTGAGGACAAACCATTCCCCAGTGAAATAACTGAAGCTGTTGCAAAGCCAAAGATATTTTTCTGCTGTCAGTAACTTTCCACTTCGCTAAAATAGAGGAGGAAAGCAGCTGGGGTATGGACAGAGACACAGTGCCAATGAGATGCACCAACATTGTACTGGTCCTATAGCAGCCTGTACATAAAAAGGCACCTCCTCATCACTTGTCTTTTGAAGAAGTTAATCTGCCTCTCAGTAGCACCAGAGCAAGGATTACCTTGGAAAACAACTTCACCAAGTACCTCTGCAACGTGCAGAGTGAAAACCCTGCGCCCTGCTGTGCATGCAAGGGTGAAATCCAACGCTGCCACAGCAAGGCTCAGCCAGGGGCAAACCCACCCAAAGCAGCCTGTGCAATGTCAACAGAGGCAGGACTAGTGGAGACCCCAGGGCGAGCTGCACGTCCGGCCTCACCCAAGGGGGTGAGGAGGTGGTGTGGGGTCCCTGTCAGGACACGCAGCACCATCCTGCAGCCCCCTCAACTCCAACAGCAAACCCTGGCGGGCAGAGCTGGGAAACGCACCACGGCCTGCTGTGGTGGCAGCCTGTAACATGGAGGTGCTTACCTGGTTCACTAGAAGTGTCGTGAGGTTGGATTAAAAATTATGCTGGAAAACACTGAGGGCACCTGGGGGTGGTACATGAGGACTAAAGCCTGGACATCCTCTGCTTAGGAGACACAGTCTAGATAAGAAGATGATTCATCAGGGAATTTTGCTCTTTAGGTCATTTTTTTTCGTCCAAATTTTAAAAACACCAAACCTGCTACATTTGGCAAACTGTAAAATATTTTCTTAGCAATATTTTTCTAGCAAAATTTTCAAATTTTTGTAAAAGAAATCACATTATATTGAACTTCAGCACCTTCAAACTTGTTTTTGGCAAGCCTTCTCTGAGAAAAAATAGCTGCACATTTTTAACCACAGAAATTATGGATTGCATCCAGTCAGCATCCAGTAGTCCTCAGATTTCTTTTATTGTTAATTGAAGATCTAATTAACTAGATCCTTAGACCCCTTAAAACACTGTAACAGCAAAAATTCTTCATTCCAATGTCAATACCAAATTCCATTAATAAACACAACTGGAGATTTTCATTGGGAAGCAGTAAACAAAAACCAACCAACCAACCAACCCCTTCCAATAGGGTTTACAATAAAGCTATATTAAAAGAAATGGTGAAGTTTTTTACTTTATTTTTATATCTTTTCTTCCAAAGGATAAAATGAAAACAAGAGAAATGCTATTAATACCATTTAAAGTAGAATTTAAATGAAGTTATTTATAATTGGATAAAGAAATTTGTCTTTTTAATGTGTATGCCTTGAAAATTGGCCAGAAAGTCATCTGCGCATTTTACTTCTTGACAGTAATCACTTTCAATATTCTGTAAAGGTACCCAGGAGACAAGCAGAGATATTTGGTAGTGAACAGTAAAACATAATCAGTCTTCAGAAAGACAGTTAAAATTACTGATCTGTGACACCTCACATGTTCAAGTCAATTAAAAATGATTAACAACTACCTGGGCTGATGTGCATTTTGCTCTTTTGGTACATGCACAGGGAAAAAGGAGTGTGGGCATTTACTCACCCTCCTCCTTCATATTCATGGGCAGATATGTCATGGAGTACAAACACACGTTCGAAAAACGTTTTGAGGAGAGAGAAGGAATTGATGAAGCCCAAGAAACGACACTGGCTTTGCAAGTATCCTGCTGCCTCAAGATCTGCTAAACTTTCACCAGGGGAAAAAACAATAAATATCTGGAATTTTTATATCCCCTTCCCAGCGTTACAAAGGGCACAGTGCCAGAGTGGCAGCAGAGGTTTTGCCCACCTGAGCAGGTGGCGGCGGCTGTTGTACGAAGCCCTGGGGTGGCGGCGGCTGCAGCACCTGCTGGGACACCGGTGGTCCTGAACCTGTGAAGCCTCCCGGGGGGAGCTGCTGACTCGGGGAGGCCATGATGTAACCTGTCTGCTGGGCAGGCTGCTGCAGGATCGGCGAGGGGTACACGGGGCCAGAAGGTGACTCGGGGTTGTCTCCCGATGATTGGCGGCTCAAGCTCATCTGGTTAAACTGCGCTGTCATGTCATCTCGCTGTGGGGCAGAAGGCAGGAGAAAAGGGTGTAGGCATGATGCCTGCAGCAGGCACACAGATTAGCAAGGCAAAACAGGTTCAGAGTGAGAGGAGGGAAAGGAATCACTCAGCTCCAATCCATGCCAAACTTTGCAAGAATATCTACAAAAAATGGAGGCAATTAAAATTAAAATCACTACAAATGCTTTGACAAAGACTTCCAGACTGCAAGGTGAATGGCAGCATTTGGCAAAAAAGCCAATTATTTTGGCTCTTACCCTTCCACAATCACCTTTAATTCCAAAATGACAAGTGAACTTTACAGTGTTCAGAAGAAGACATTTTAAATGTAAAGGGCATGAAAATAACATTATGGATACCTCTATCCTCAAACACAGAATTTGCCAGCCAAACACATGCTGGTAATTTCACCTGTGTTTTGAATTGATCCCAAGAGGAATTCAGTAAGATTCAGCTGCAGATCTTTCCCTTTTTGGACTGTTTTGAAAATGCAAGGTTGTAAACACAAAGAACATTAAAAGAAGCTAAGCCTAATGTTGCTATTTCAAGGTTTTTTACTCTGTGTTGGAAAGAAACAAGTTCTGTATTTGATTGAAGGGGGAACGAAAAAAAATAAATCCGTGGTAGGATAAACGTACCATATAAAGTCAATGGACCTAAGTTTCATTACATGCCAGCAATAATACAGGCATTCTGAACTGTATCTGTTCATTCTTGCAAAAAGATTCATCTTATTCAATGATCTCAAGTTTATTCTCTGAAGGTCAAAGATTTACAAGTGTGGTTCTAGGCATCTTCATTTGTGCCCATATCATAAGACTTTTAAATACTCAAGGTAAAACTCCATTGTGTGCTACTATGCTGATTACAGCTGGGAAATAAGCACTATAAAAATGTTTTTTGCTCAGAACATCCATGCTATTTTTTAAAAGAAGCCTTTTAATATTGTTAGCAGCCCTGTGGTATTCATTCTCCAAAACCACCCTGCACAATGCATGTAATGGCAGGAAACTTCAAAATGTGTTTAAAAAGAAAGAAAACAAAACAAAACAAAATTAAAAATTTGCTTGTGGAAGGCACTGTTGGGGACTTTCCAGAGACTCACCCTCACAACTGAGAGCAGATGTCATGGATCAATGTTTTAAAAACTATGGAGAGATCATCAAGAGGTAAATGCGAATAACTTTACCATCATTCTACATTCCTATTCAGACCCATGAGTTGTCTCTGTGAAGTTGTTCCTTTAAAAAGCTAGGATATTCATTACCAGAATGGCAAATGACTGCTAACAGATTCTACAAGAAACTTTACTGAGGCAAGAATTCCTCAAGATTTTCACAAAAGAGAAAAACATCTTCAAACATATCTAATCTATATAGTGTCTGTATAATGTAATGTATCTTGAAAATAGTAATTCAAATGAAGTTTCGCTATTAAATTAACCAACTTTTGTTCAGCATGGAATATTTATTTTCCTTTAAATGGTATCACTCATCTACTAGTCATTAATAATATTATTTTATCTGCAAGGATCCATTCCATATCTTACTATGATTATGTGACATTGGGGGAAAAAAAAAATCAATCATAAACAAGATTACTAAAGCAAGAGAGAAAAAGAACAAGAAAAAAAATCTCATAGTGTCTCCTTAAAATGTCAGTTTCATTTTAGAACAGTATATTTTAGACCTGCAAGCATCCACCCAGAATCAGACTCCAGAAGAACACTCTATTTATTTTCATTATACACATCCATTGGTGCATTGTCATGATGTAGAGCATACCACACCTTCTGCAGCTGGTTCACTGCTGCTCTCCTTCCCAAGCGCTCTGATATCACCAAGGAATAAATCCAGGCAGTGGATTTAGTATATGGATCAAAGAATATAAAATTAAAAAAAATTATTTCTAGAGGGCTCTTCTCCTGTCTTTGTGGACATGAAAGAGTGATAATCCTAATCTCAACTATTCAAATTAGCAATTTAAGGTCACTTGGTATTAAGTGAGGAGACATAAGCTCCTACCATCAGGTACAACAAAACATTTTTCTGGAGGCTCTGCTAAGCAGGTAAAGAGCCCTGCTCTAACATCACCTTTCAGGTTAGGTAACCAGAATCAGTGGGAATGCTCACACAAAATGCCTGTCAGGATCAACAGCATAAAGGCAAACAGGTATTTAGCCAGGGTTCCATGTGGGACACCTGTTGCAGTGCTCCCCAGAGGCTCTTGGACACACATACTCACACCTCCAACTTCAAGGAAAAAAAATTAAAAATCTTAAGTACCACAGAAAACTGCTGCGTTGGAGAGACTGGCAGGAGATGCTGGGGAGGGTAAGAAACTGCTGGATATTGGACAGACTGAGAAGACGGCTGCATTGTCTGAACAGCCTGAAAAACAAGCAAAGGGAAAGACAATATATTCCACCATTTAGAGAAAGATAACAACCACCACTACCACCACCTTTGTTATTGAGAACGAAGATCTCAAACACAGCTCTGAAAATACAGGTGACTCATCTCCAGCCTAAGTACAAGAGGTCAGGTATTGTGATTTAAGTCTTCATTTTAGTCTTATACCAAACAATCATTTATTACTGATATTTCTGCCTCATTCCATGATTCCATAATCACTGTTAGATTAAATATACCTTCTTACTTTTAATGTGAGGCAAAGCCAAATTATGACTCTACATTTAATTTACAGAGATAAAGATGGAAAGCAGCACAACATAAGTGTATATTTGAATTTGGCTGTTAGTGACTGATTTAACTCCGAGTGTGCCATAGGCAAAGAAATTATGATTGTAAAGCTGCTTTGGGACAACACAAGAGCTTAAAAAAATGACAAAGAACAGGCTGTGAATTACCAACACACAAGCCATCAGCTTGGAGCAGATGTTTATCTAAATGAAAAAAGCAATTTTCCACAGCACTATTACCTTGAAATAGCTTTAGTATTCCTTTCATTTTAACCTCTCATATAACTTCTTACAGGTTTGGCACTATCTGTATCTTCTAAAACTGTGAAGACCCAATCAAGAAATAAAAGCCATAACCATATAAGTCCAAACCCAGTAAAGCCAAAACAACTTTACTGAATTTAAACACTGTGTTTCTGTGTAAGCTGGGATGAAACTGTGCCAAATTACAAAGCTACATAAGAACCACAGTAGATCTTGGCTGCTCTGTGGCTAAGCAGGATTTAGGATTCTTGCTTGAGTAGTTCCTTCTGCCTGCTTTGCCCTGGGAGAACAGGCATGCAATCCAGAAAATTAAGTTTGAACCAGACCCAACACTGCTGTCCATGCTCAGCCATGCCTGGCCATATGCCACAGCCAGTGCAGGGACCAGACAGCCAACATACCATTGCACTGTGCTCAAAGACGCTCTTCCTGCCGTAGCTCCAGAACTTCTAGCTCAGTGCAGGGTCATAGCCAGAGCATGGATGCTGGCAGAAAATCACCAGTCTGGGGCAGGGGTGCTTAGAGAGCACCCATAGATTGGGCCCAATACAACTGGACATGAAAGGGTTTGTAAAGCTCTTGTTGTACTTTATTCTTTGGCTCAAACCCACCGTTGTCAAAAGAGAAATGTCCCTGGCTCTTTGGAGAGAATTATAGACTGCACTGGTTTGAGAATGAATGCTTCAGCTTCCACTAATGGTGAATTTTGCAAATTAATTTTATGTAGACATACACCAAGTCGCTAAACAGTACTTTTGAAAACGAAATCATCCTGTAGATAAAATTGAAGATATAATCTTCCTTCTCCATCTGTTTTATCCATGTTGAAAAAAACATCCTGATATTTGGTGTTGCTGCATTCCTCCCTTTTACTCTCTAGGTCATTCTTCATGTCCCCAAGAGCTCCTTCTTTTTTTCCAATGACACCACACCTACCTGCGTGACAAGGTGACTTGTCATTTGTTGCTGTGGCTGTTGTACCTGCTGAGGCTGCTGGGGTGAAGGCTGCTGCTGAGACTGTCCCACCACCTGGCTCCTCATCGTCTGCTGGCCACTGGGAGGATTGTATATTGCCGGCGTCCCATCAGGATTTACAAATGGTTGACCTGAAACAAAACACCCAGCCCTTGCTAAACACTTTTAAGAACATACTGTTTCCTGTGTGAAAGCAAACAATTTTGCTTTAACTGATCACTCTTTAGCTGACCTGCCACGAGAGTAAAGTGTTCATTGCTCTCAATATCTCATTACAGTAATTACAGTACCAGACATATTTTCTTTTTTTCAGGCAAGACAGTAGGTATTTGTTTCAGCAGTATGATTTTCCAAGGAATGGGTGGAAAGTTACCATGGCTATAAGATGATTCAGATGCTATGGTTACTTGAAATCATTCAATGATGAATCAATTAACATTAAAATTGAACTTTGGAGCAAACACTGAAGGTAGAGAATGTTCCCTTACATTTTCCTCTCACACAACAGCAGAGAAATGTACACAACTACTTCTGAAACAATACAGTTTGTAGGAACCAGGAAAAAAAACCCAGGAACAAACCCACACTTGTTACTAATTTACTTACACACTCCAATAACACAGAGCTGTACTTGTGAGAGCTGTGCCCTATGTACTTAGAGGAGCTAGCACTCCAGTTTTCAAGGAGGCAACACTTAAGGTATATTTAAAAATCTCTTATATACAAGACAAATTCTGTTCAGAGTTCTACTAAGTTATTCAACTCATTTTATGTCAGATAATTGAGCTGGGGGAAATCACATTGCAAAACCAATGTTTGTTTAAAATAAAGATGTTTACCCAAGTCATTGTCTTGAAAACAAAAAAGAAATGGTATTTCTCTGTAGGAAAAATGTTTCCCATGACTCAGCTCTCTTTTCACTTCCATCATAAATCTGTGAATCAAGGAATTATAAATGCTTCCATGAGAAAAAAAGAAGTAATTTGAGCAATTATTAACCTTTAAAGCAGGCAACTAAAGTATAAATATCTAAGATAAAAAGGGAGATCTGGAGGAGTTCTGTGACTTAGAGCAACAGCGAAATAATGAACTTCAGATTCGTACCCTACACAGCAACTCTACCTGTTCAATCTACTCCTCAGCCCTTCCGTTTCTCCCTCCAATGAATCATGGCCAGAAATGCATGAGAAGAAATGGCTAAAGAACTTTGACTTTTCTCTCTCTAAAGCATCAAGTTTCAACACCTATTTATGCTGAGAAAGGTCATGAGTGAGTGGAAAAGAAGCACAGGGCAGTTCTGTCCACTGATTTCCTGATTTTTGCTGTGAACACACTGGGTGACTATGGCATGGACTCCAAAGCTTTGGGAATCTCAAGCCCCAGAAGTACTTTAGAAGACAGAGTGAGTAGGATAACACACTCCCAAAGCCTGTGTCAGATGCTCAGGGGAAGCCAATAAAGAGCATTTCCTGTGGCTTAATGAAAGATGACAGGAAGAGAAAGTGTAAAGTCCCAGCAACACTTTTAAAGATAAAAAAAAGGAGAAGACTTCTCATGAAGAAATCTTGAAATCAGAAATGAAAGGGAGAGATCAGAAGGTAACAGGGAAAACTTTTGTAAGTTATGAACTGTAGCCCTGATAGAAGGGCAAAGATTGCAGTGTCATTTCAAGGAGTACAAATGAAAAGTAAATGCTCTTAAATTGTCAGAGGGGTTATGGAAGAACATGTCAAGAAGAATCCTTTAAAGGGCAAAGCAGGCTGATGAAGTAAGTGAAATGGAGACCACAGCCACATAAATGGTTCTTTACCAAAGTAAGTAAGAAGCCTGACTATCTGGGGAAGGAGATGGGTAAAGCAGAGGAGAGAAAATAAAGGAAACTGCAGATATGAAAAAGAAAGTATGGATTCCCAACACCAGGGTAGGAGCAGAGAGTTATAATCAGAGCAGGACGACATAGACAGCATCTCTGGATGCCATTAGAGATTTGCATAGTCAGTGACTACGTGGTGTGAAAGGAAGGAAAGATCTTAAAAGGACACAGTTTTACAATCAAAAGAGAAAAAAGACTAGAAGTAGCCACTCTACAAGGAGAGAAGAAAGAGCTAAAGAATGGTGCTAGATGGGGAAAGAAAATCTATTCATTACAGGAAACAAAGATCCTTTTTCCTTTTCTTTCAACTGTCTTCTCTTCATCTCTGTTTCTGACAGCATCCATCACTTTGATAGTCGATCACAGCAACCAGCAATCTAAATCTCCTCCCCATGGAGCTTCTTTTGTAATTTTTCCCTAATAATATGCAAAGATTCTGAGCCCAAAGAGTGACAATTCTGCAGCATGTATTTTGTTGCATGTGAAAAACACAGCAGATGCCAAAGTACAGTCTGACTTCCAGTACAAGGTAGCAGCATGAAGCCAGAAGTGTGAGACAAGGATTTTAGGTTTTTAAAGAACCTGCTCCCTCCATTTACTTTATTATGTATATATTTACATGGAAGCCACAGAAACAAAATACAAGGTTTGGAAGCAACACAAAATAATATATACACAAAAAATACTTGCTCCCTGAATGTTAAACATGCAAACATGCATGGGTTTCCCAATGATGCATCTGTAGACAGAGGCACACAGGGAAGGAAGATAAGATGCTCTGGTTCTAGTGACAGTATTGAAAAGCATTACACCTATAACAGAAAAAAAAGACTCCCTATGTATCAGGTAAAAATCTGAACTAGCTGCTGCAATTTTCTAAATTGAGAAGACAGATGTAGGAGATGTTCCTCTTACACAGATTTTCTGGCTTTCAAGTGTGGTGAGCTCCAATCTCTGTCCTTGCCAGGAACAAGCCCAGGAACAAGCCCAGGAACAAGCCTGGTCAAGAACAAATAATACCTCTCAGCTGTTTGTGGGCTCCAAGCAGCATCAATTCCTTTCACTTGTTTCTCAGTCCTGTCACCTGAATTATGATTGAGCCTAGGCCTGATGAGTTTAGCACAGAAATGGACCATACGGTGGAACATAAAATGGTGTCTTCTGTATTTACCAAGAAATTTCAATGTTTCAGACAGAACTGTCAACTGCCAGAATAGAAATGAGCAGATTAATATAATGATGGATCTTTCCCTTGCTGACACTAATAGGCTGTCATGTCAATAATGCAATAGCTTGGAAGAAAGTACACTTAAAGAGTAAAGGCTTTAGAAGAGTAAAGGTTTGTGCAAATGACTAAGTCACCTCTCTGGAAAGAACTTATCACATTCCAATCTAAACAAACAAGAACTCCTCCTTGATTTTAAACATGATGATATATATTGATCAGCCCCAGATACTACCATCTATAAATATCTGTGGTAATATTGGCTTAAGAGTTTACTGAGGCTGCATTTTTCTTAAATGCTGCAGCTTTCTTGACTGAACTATGATAAAAAAACCAATTATTCTTAGTACTGGACTGTTCTAGGTTGACTGTATGATGCTTTTATCCCCATTCGTCTGTTTAGTTCAGAAATAAGCATTGTAGCTTTAAGACTGGATCGGAGAGCAAGTGCTGGAGCCAACCTCATTATTGGGTTCACTTGTGCTGGAACCAACCACAACCAACCTTGTTACTGGCCTCACCTCTGCTGGAACCAACCAGAACCCCATAAAAGCTCTCACTAGAAGGTTCCCTCAGCTGCTGCTGTTGGAGGCTCCTGCTCTGCTTGTCCTGGGTTCCTGTTGAACTGCTGAAGCCAAAGGGTTTTTTTTGGGACTATTCTGCTATTGTTCAATCTGAGGGACACCAGGACCCACCCCCCTCCGGGGCCCCCCAAGCTGCACTGTGGCCGGGGCACTGGGCCCAAGCCAGAGAGAGACTGAGAGAAGAGCTGAGGACACACCCACTGAAAGGACTTTTCTGAATTTGCCATCTCTCCAGAACAGCAAGAGGGTTTATTGTGTAGATTTGGTCATTATTTATGCTTGTGGGTGTTTTTTGTTTTGTTAAATAAATAGTTTTTTCCACTTTTCTCCAAGAAAATCTCTTTCCCAAACCAGGTGGAGGAGAGTTGGCTTAAATCTGTCTTTTGGTGGGACCCCTTTCAGATGCTTCCTCCCACATTTGTCCTAAACCAGCACATGGACACACAACTTTAAGGATTTCCACCAAAATAGTGGAACACAGAGATATAATACACATAAAATACAAGGTATAAACAAAAATCCCCAAAGAAAACGTTCCTGAATGTTCTACTAAGGGCATTGGAAAAAATATTTTGGCGTTTAACCCTCAGGTCTCAGTATAATAGAAGATACATTTCACTACAGGCCCTTATGTTTTAAACCCAGCATAACTCAGCTAAGGTTGACAGCACAGCTAGTCATGGTCACTGGAATAGTTCCAATTACCAAAGAAACACCACAGCCTCAAACTCCCTGAACCTTTTTAACAACAACAGTACAATACAGTGGGGACTAGCAGCATAACATGATCCAGACTTCATCTAGACCAAGGAGGTAACAAATTGTCTTAAGCTTTCAGCAAGCACTTGAGTTCAAACTGAAGCTCTCACAGCACTTGGGCACCTGCAAGTGACTCACTTGTGAGCTGCAGTGATGAAAACTATCAGGAATTGAAGAGTTACATCTTTCTTTTATCATAAACCTCACAACTTAAATACAATTGCTAATCATACAGCTCAAGTAAAATTAATTCTGAAGTGAAAATTCAAATGCAGCCTTTAAGCCTTTTGAAATTCTGCTGTTAAGCACAATCTCTATGTGACATTATATTTTGGTTTGCAACCATGCTGATATATCAGCATGCTTGATACAGAAGAGCATCTGTCCTTATTGATGCTAACAGGATCTCAGAGGATTCACTGAGATGCAGGGAGTGCCAGGACTGTTGAATGATGAATATCCTGTCTGGGATGGAGTAAGTGTGTTTTGTATCACTTCCCACCAGCTATGCCACAGCAGCCTCAGAAATCGAATCTAGCTTTGCCTGCACATTTGCAAACAACAATTTGCCAAACATAATTTCAATGTGCCTCCAGAAAAATATGTCTAGAAACAGGAAATTTGCCGATTCCCCAGCTGACATCAGAAACACCAAAGGGCAGAATCAGGCAGGAGAGAACTGTACTGACCTGTGTGTGGGTTGAGAAGGATACTGCCAGGCGGTATCCCTGCAGCTTCAAGTGGAAGAATGATATAGCTGGTGTTGCTGGGGGCCACCTGGCCACTCATCCCGTTCTCAGGGTAGGACACGCTGCCTGAAGAATTGGCCGCTACCCCAGGGACGAGAGATGCACTTTGGAGAGGCTGATGTATTCGTGACAGTGATCCTGAGGAGCCAGCACTGCTGGAAGACTCTGAACCTAACAGGGAGAAACAACCACAGCAGGAAGGGGGGTTACATGGCACACCAGTCCCCATCAGACAGTGCACTTATGCAAGGACAGCCTTCACAGACTGCAAAGGCATGCACTGCTCCATGCCCAGATAGCAGGAGCAGGATTTTCACTCCCTGTTGAACCCTCTACCCAGTGATAATTTTTACAGTCCAAAAGCCCACTTTCCTCATGCAACATCGGCCTCTCCCCAGACAGTAAACAGATTTATCAAAGAGGAACACAAAATCCTCAGCATGTATTCATAATGTAAAGGTATCAGTTCATAAGGTATAAAAACTAAACATAGTGTTTAAAAATGAAAAAAAACCCAATACCACAGACAAAAATTTAACACAAAAAATCACCAAACATTCTCCGTAAGTAAAAAGCAACAGCAACTGAGTTATCAGTCTAGTCACAAGGTAGCTATGCAATATCCACGTTAACTTAAAGCTATCTAACACTTTTGCCACTTTCATTTTTCAGCACCAAACCTAATAAAATTGATCAATCAAGATAAATCAACTGTACTAAATCACATTTGTGCCTGCAAGAATGGGAAGACACATTATTTTCAACCCCAAATACAATTTCCAAACATCTGAGATACTACTTGATAAGATTTTGATTTGCTTCACATAAAAAAGACAAGAATCTCTGAGAGGATAATTTTCAGGTGATTGGCTTCCTTAAAGCAGGATGGTATGAATTCTTCCTCCCCAGAGTGAAGTATGTTTTATTTGCAACCTACTTCATTTTACTTGAGTGCACTGTCTATGCATCTAATCTTCACAGTGTACACCTGCATGTATAGACTAAAAGCAAGGACAGAATTCAGACTTCAGTTTAGCAAACTTTAAGGAAAATTATATCCTTTCAGCTATGGGATACTGTTGGTGGATCCTGTAGTAGACTGCTTAGAACCTCAAATTTGTTGTCAGTCAAATGCCTTTGAAAATAATTTATTTTCTCATATTTAGAGAAATTAGAGCAGAAGAGGTTTCTTCTGAAGAAATCACACCAGCATCCTGTTACTTAACAGCGGATCTTTCCACAGATTACTGCAGGTTGCTGCTACGACACACTTGGTATCCATCTTCTTCAAACTTTGTATTCATACAGCAACTACTACGGACACAGTACTCTCTATGAGCTATGCACTATTTGGCATCAGAAGGACCCTACATCTGCTTCTCCGCTAGCCAATCAAGAAAGTAATAGAGGTTTCCAAAGAATTTTTGAATTTCAATAAACGCACTTCAAAGTTGTATTAGCTGCTACATTTTTCCTCTCTTTGTAGACTGAGGTTAAAAATTTAGAAATATTATTCCTGAAGAAATAGTTTTATTTATTAGATAATTTCAGATTTGTGTGTTTTTATGAATTGCAAAATTATTCCTGCAGGTCATCCTCATCAAGCTACAAGTAGTATTTGGCATCTTCCTCGCAACTGTAAATGCAATTGCTGGAGTTCAATTTTCCTTCCACATAAGTTGCAAGGTCCTTTGCTGTATTTCCCTGGCCTTTCTATGTGCATTTCATGTTGTTTCTTTAAGTTCTCACTTTTCTTTCTCTTCTTTTCCTTCACCTTTTGAATTCAATGGGTCAGAAAGCTACCTGGAGATGGCAGTGGTGATGAGATTTCTTAAACCTCCCATTATTTCTAAGAGTGTAAGTAGTATAAAGCCTGACTTCAGACTCCACTTTTTGTGCTATTCCAATGAAACGCTATTGGCACAAAAGAAGATTGCAGCTCTGACATTCAATTGTTTTGTTTTTTCTTTCCCCCCTTTCTGCTGTTTTTATGGCAGAATCATGTATTGATCTACACCAGCTTCTGTATGGTAAAAGCCAGGGGACTGGAATGAATTCAGATATATTCATCACATGGAAGCAGTGGAAAATACTTTGAGGCTATCACCCCACATTGTTCAAGCTGACACCTTTGAAATATCTGCCTTAAAATATCCGAGATCTGCTCTCCCATGTCAGTAGATCAAGTTAGTAATTTTGAAATAACACAAGTAAGTCACATAACCATATCAAGTCTTTTCAGAATTTAAAAAAGAAAAAAAATTCTGGAAATTACTGCTTTACCAATCTTGCCCCCATTTATACTGTATAAGAATGATCTACTTTATTTAATTTCATTATTGTAACTTATTTCTTATCATTTTAAGTCTAGACCTATTAAGCCAAGTAAATTCCAACACTAATGTTTGGAAATTAACACCAACTAATCTTGTCTGTAGCTCTAATTAGCTGTTTTCACACTGTCTAAATCTGGAATAAGAAATCACTGTATAATGAATTCAGTACTGTAGAAAAGGGAAAAAACCCAAAATAATCTGACTTTATTCAGATTCATATTAAGAGATGTCTTGATAAAGACTTCTGAAAGGAACTTGGACTAAATGAGATTTTTGCCCCCATTACACAATCTAATCTCTTTTTTTTTCAGTATGTAATGATGGATACTTCTAGATTATTCTATTATTTTCTTGCCGCTTCACAGTTGAGATAATAATAACCTTCATATTCTCATCACTTTCCATTAATATATTTTTTAAGTATTCTGAGAGATACAGAAGTTCAAAGAGCTGTAAAGAAAAAGAGACAGAAAAACCACGACAAATGCTTAATAGCTTAGAGGGTTTGCAGAGGGAGAGTGTGGAAGTACCATTAATTTTCCAATATTCTAAGACTAGTGAGTGATGCAACATGTCCTGCTCTATTTCCCTTGGATCGGCATTTAGTATCGGATGACTTTGAACATCTCTGCTCATCTCACCTTTCCAAGGCAAATTTCTCCTTTCTTATCAACTGCTCTTTCGAGATCTATCCACTACCACTGCTTACTCTAGATCATCAATTTTTCAGGAACAATAGAGCGCTGGAAGTATTTTTGTTTTGGATATAGGTTCTTGGATTAGATATAGTTATTTTCTGCTTCTGTAAGTTACTTGCCTTTCTTTATGTAGCAACATATTTAGTGATTTTTTAATGAAAATGGTATGTGCTCATGTGAACATGATTATTTCTCTCTAAGCTGCACTTCTAAAAATAAAATCGATGTTTCAGTACAGTCAGTTGGTGGGAAGATTATGACTAGAAGCAGTTGGCTTGTGACCTGCTGCCATACATCAATATTCTGACAGTTTTTGCTGGACTCACAAGATTCAGCAGGCTAATGCCTGATTCAAGAAAATTATAAAGAAGGAGAAATCAAGTTCTAAAACTCAGAGAAAAAAATATAATATACAGGACACTTTATTGAAAAAAGCAACCAAAATCCAAACAACAAAACAAAGAAACAAAACAGCAAAGGAAAGTTAATGTACTAAAATGCCTGTAATAATGTATTGAAATGCCTTTCCCAATAGAAGTAGCAATGAGCACCTAACAGGAGAGATTAGACTGTGTCTCCAATTACTTGGAGCCCTGCCAAGGAAGCTGATGATCCCTACCGATCTGTATCAACACAGCCAATACCCCAATGCAACCAGCTTTTTGCAGCTAAGGGGGAAAGAAATACACTCCAACAGATGTGCATTCCGCTGAATGGAAAATGCATTACCAGAGGCTATGGGCGCACAAGTTACAATTTTTAAGCCTCCCAACAATTACTTAACTAGGTATGTAGATACACATAGAACATTTCTTTGAAACACATCTTGCCTTCCCTCACTATGTTAAAACCTGTTGCAATGTGTCAGTGACAATAACATGGAAGTTGATATACTAGACTTTCTCTTTTTGGGTGCTACAGACTGAATAGGTACATCATTGCGCCCCTACAGGGACAACTATTTCACTTGCCACTCTTAGTCAACCCTGGAAAGCCTACTGTAATTCTAGAAAGGTAAACAAACCAACATTTTGTATGATGTCCTAAGTAGTAGGAATGCAATCTGATTGAAATTTGTTAAATTATTAACTCCCCACTCGATATTGAATTATAGGTTAGAACATCTCTTCGTACCTACTGAGCTACAGAATAACAGACAAGGAAATTTTATTTGCAGTGTGCAATCTGTGCTTTCTAGTAGAACAGGATTTTCTAAACGTTCAACAGGTGCATGAAAATAACCATCAGAACCAATAAGACAACCATGTAATGGATTTCAAAGAGCCCCTTTTGTGAAGTTTGCAAAAATGAAGTAACATAATTCCTTTGCTAAGCTCCAATTCCTGTGCAGCTGAATGCAATAAAGTCTAAGACTAATTCACACTACTGGACTCTACTGCAGAGAACAGCATGTTCTGTGATCTCTTTCCTAGGGGAAGCTAACATCTTTCTGTGCTTCAGTTCCTGCTAGTTTGCTATGTACCACTAATTACTGATTTATCACAGGTTACAGGCAGAACACTTAATTTTGGTGACAGTATGGAAAGTGATCCAGAAAGGCTACAACGTTAATATTGCATCACTGTATACCCTGTCAAAGGCAGCTGCAAGCCTTTTGTGAAAATCCTGAAAATTTTAATACTCCTATGCTCAAGAAGAGTGTTTAACAATGCTTCTGGATGACTGCCATATATATAGAGAATAATTTTCACATTTAAAGAGACCATAAGCATTTTCCACCATTTAGCCAATGAAGAACATTTCGACCAACTAATGATTTCACACTGATTTCACACAAATTATATGCAAGAAAAAAATATCTTAAATTTATTACTGTGAACCATAAAGTTCTTCAGAGAAAAGTCTTTCTGTAGGAGAACTGGGACAGAACTGGTGCCTAGCAGACTCTGCCATGCTACCAGGGAAGGACGCCTAACATGGGTAGCAATACCTCTGCATTTCCACTTCAACTACTGAAGTGAAGACAAGAAAAAAAATAGTAAAAATCACCCAAAATAAAAATATGATCAACCTTTACATGTCTACTGAGCTACACAACACCAGGGCTGCCTATGGCAAGAGTAGAGAGTAATGAAGACGGTATGTAAAACATGCACAATCAAGTATGACTTGGTACCTAATGCACCTTAGAAAATGCCAGTAACACATGGGGGCTTTGACTACTGTATGAATGCACTTAGCATTTTTTTGGTAAAGGGAAAACACTTTACCCAGATGTATTTCCCCATTGTTTTTTGAATTGTTATTCTTATCTGCTTTAATGCCATCCAATAGCATTTTAGAGAGAAGAATAGAAATAGTGATTAGGATATTAATTCTTAGGACTTTTCTCAGGCTGACTGACTTTACGTCCTGGCTTTGAAGGTGCACATTTATTTTGACATCCGGTCTTGCTCTTCTTCACCACCTCTTCCTTTTATCTTGTTTTGCTTTTACTTTTTCTGTGCCTCAGCTAGTTTTTCAGTTTAAATGTGTTCCTTACAAAAAGTCAAAGCACTTAAATAAGAACACAGAATTTTAATATCAATGATGTTTTAAAAATGTATTATAAGAGCTTTCATTTGAAAGCAATTTCGGGTTTGATGCCTACCGGGTGCAGATGCATTTACAAGTATTGGCATGCTTCACAAGTCTCTTCTTTAATATATTTCCTAAGTGCATCCTTTTTACTATGCTTGATTTTAGCACTAAAATGGTTTCTTTAAAATATTGCCCTTGCAATTAGACATCTCCTTCAAACTGTATTTCCTTGACACCATTTTAAACACTCTGCACCTCTGCAGAACACAATGCTGGAGACAAATACAATTACCTGCACTCTACTGAAGGCAGAATGATATAAAAAAAAGTGTAGCAGGGGCCTGTGCCTCCTCTCTAATTCTTGCACATCAAATTCAGTCCTGATGCTATGGAAATATTCATGGGAGTAATAGAAATCTTGAAGGGAAACTGTGGACTATTCCATATTTCAAGCCGCACTGTATAGCCTATTCAGTCTATATTCAAATAAAAAATACACGAGAGTGTAGTTTCAAAACTGCATACACACTGAAATTGCACCCTGCCCTCCCTGGGTCTGATCCCAGAGGCAGACAGAACCCATGATAGGGAGGATTCTGTTCTCTCTCTGCCTGGCTGAACACAGGGATGAAGGGAGAGTGGGCAATGGTGACAAGTTCCTGCCTGCCACAGCAGACAGGTGTCCTCTGTGATTATCTCACTGTCTCAGGTGCCCTGGGATAACAGATGTGAGGCTCTGCAAGCAGAACCAAACAACAGCAAGGATGGTGGTTCACTTGGTTGGAGGTTAATTCAGACTACTCCCTGCATCAAAACTGCTTCCATAAAGAAAAAAAAGATGGATTGTGGTCATGAGATACTCCCTTCTGAAGGGAACAGAAGGCCCAGTATGCTGACTAGACTCACTTCTTGGAGTTGTCCACTGCCTCCTCAGGGCCTGGGTTAAAGATGTGAAAAGAAAACTTTTTGCCCTGATATAGCCATCAGATCATTATCCATTAATGTTTTTTTCAGGTAGGCAGCAATGAAGTCCCAACAAGAAGTCCATGGGCAATCAAGAGACTTCAAGGCCTCAGGATGACTGGTAAAGGGATCAGGAGAAAAAGTAGTGTTCTCCTCTCTCCTTCCAGTTGCAGGGACTGATGGAAGAAGGGCCAGTCAATTAAGAACACACTCTGAACCTGGTGTCATTGACAGAATTTTTGGGGTTTTGATCACGGGTTGGTTTATAGAACACCAAGCCTGCTGGTGACAGGCAGTGTACATCTGTCTCAAAGAGGGAAAAGTACCTTTGCAGAGGAGTTTCCAGGTCTTGAAACTAGATTTGAAAAGCGAAAGGGATGTAATGCACCATGCCAGTGGGATGGTGTGCTACTGAGGTTCCTTGGTCTGACATCCCAGTGGAGGCAGGGGATGGCAGTCCATGTGGCAGTGAAGACACAAAGGTTACTGATGTGTTAGAAATGACAAAAGTGCCTGACAATGATCAGTAGGAATTACTGCATCTTCCCACAGAAAGGGGGCAGGATCAATAGCCCAACTTAAGGGCATCTACACCAATGCACAAAGCATGGGTAACTGTAGAGGGCTAGGTAACAAAACAGGAGGAGCTGGGAGTAAGTGCACCACAGGACAGCTGTGACACAGCTACCATCACATGGTGGAAACATGGTGGGATGACTCCCACAAGTGGAGTGCTGCAGTGGATGGCTGGAAATAACTCTGAAGGGATACACAGCCAAGGAGAGCTGGTGGGATATGCCTTGTATGTTAGAGAGTGTTTTGATTGTTTAGAGCTTGACAGTGGTGATGAAAGGGTTGTGTGTTTATGGGCAGAAATCAGAAAAAAGGCCAAAAAAGCAGATGTCATGTTGGGAGCTTGTTAGAGACCACTCAAGCAGGGTGAAGAAGCAGATAAAATATTCTATAAGCAGATGGGAGAAATCTCACAATCACTGGCCCTTGTTCTTGTACTTGACTTCAACTTGCCAAATAACTGCTAGAAATACAACACTGCTGTGAGGAAACAGTCTAAGAGGTTCCTGGAGTGTGTGGAAGATAACTTCCTGGCACAGCTGGTGAGGGAGCCAGCTAGGGAAGGTGCTCCAGTGGGCCTGTTTTTTGTGAACAGAGGACTTGAGGGTACTGTGATGCTTGGAGGCTTTATTGGGCACAGTGATCACAAAAAGACAGTTTTCAACTCTTAGAGAAGTAAGAAGACAGGTCTGCAGATTGGCTTCCTTGGACTTCCAGAGGGAGATTTTGGCCTGTTCAGGCAACTGGCTGACAGAGTCCTTGGGAGGCAGTCCTGAAGGACAGTGGAGTCCAGGAAGACTGGATATTCTGCAAGAAGGAAATTTTAAAGGCACAGGAGCAGGTTGTAAGCCTGTGCTAAAATACAAGCCAGCATGGAACACAGCCAGCTTAGCTCAGGAAAATAAAGGTTATGCAGGGCAAAAATTAGAAAGGCCAAAAGCTAGAACTTAATCTGGCTACTGCTGTAAAAGACAAAAAAATGTTTTTATAAACAGACTAGCAACAAAAGGAAGGCTAAATAGAATCTCCATTGGTTGGAGGGGGAAACACAGTGACAAAGGGTGAGAAAAGGGCTGAGGTACTTAATGCTTTCTTTGCCTCAGTCTCTAGTATCCAGACCTGTTCTCTGGGTACCCAGTCTCCAGAGGTGGAAGACAGAGACAGGGAGCAGAATGCCCCATAATCCAAGGGCAAAGTTAGTGATGTGCTACACCACTCAGACACTCACAGGTCTATGAGGTCAGATGGGATGGGATCCACCCAAGGGTTCTGAGCGAGAGAGTGGAAGTGCTCACTAAGCCACTTTCCATCATCTATCAGCAGTTCCAGTGGGATGTCCCAGTGAGTCGAAGTTAGCAAATGTGATGCCCGCCTACAAGAAAAGCCAGAAGGAGGATCTGGAGGACTAAAATCCTATCATTCTGACTTTGGTGTGAGAAAACTTATGGAGCAGATCATCTTCAGTGTCATTATGTGGCATGTACAGGACAACCAAGCAATAGGGCCCAGTCAACATGAGTTTATGAAAGGCAGATCCTCCTTAACCAACCCAATCTCCTACGACAAGGTGGTCCACTTAGCAGATGAGGGAAATGTTATGGATGTTGTCTACCTGGACTTCAGGAAAGCCAATTTTCAACACTGCTTTTCACAGCACTCTCCTGGAAAATCTAGCTGCTCATCATCCAGATGGGTATACTGTTCACCCTGGCCGACAGCCAGGTCCAGAGTGGGGGTGAATGGAGTTACACACAGTTGGAAGCTGATCACACGTGGTGTTCCCTAGGGCCAGTCCTGTTTAATGTGTTTATCCATGATCTGGACAAGGGGATCAAATGCGTCCTCAGGAAGTTTGCAGATTATACCAGGCTGGGAGGGAGTGGTGATCTGCTGAAGGGTAAAAAGGTTTCAAAGAGGGATCTGGACAGGCTGGAGCAATAGGTTGAGGCTAATTTTATGACATTCAATGCCAGATCCTACTCTTGGGTCACAACAACCTCATGTAGTGCTACAGGCATTGGCCAGTGGAAAAGGACCTGAGGGTGTTGGTCATCAGCCAGCTGGATATGAGCCAGCAGTGTTCCCAGGTGGCCAAGAAGGCCAAAGGCACCCTGGCCTGTATCAGCAATAGTGTTGCCAGAAGGACCAGGGCAGGGATTGCATCCCTGTATTCAGCAGTGGTGAGGCCACAACTTGAATCCTGAATCCAGTTTTTGATCCCTCAATACAAGACACTGAGGTGCTGGACCATGACCAGAGAAAGGCAGCAGAGTTGGTGATGGTCTGGAGTACAGGTCTGATGAAGAATGACTGAGAGAACTGGGGTTGTTTAGGCTCAGGCTCAGAATTCTTCTCACTCTCTACAACTACCTGAAATGAGGTTGTAGCAAGGCAGGGGTCATTCTCTTCTTCCATGGAACAAGTAACAGGATGAGAGGTAATGGCCTCAGGTTTCAGGAGGGGAGGTTTAGGTTGGATATCAGGAAAAAATTTCTTCACTGAAAAAATGGTCAAGCATTTTAACAGACTATCCAGGGAACTGGCTGAGTCACCA
>VZTR01028933.1:156312-173716 GCA_013400775.1 Chaetops frenatus | reverse complement strand
ATATATAATGATTTCTAGTAATAATAAAGCCCAGGGAGAACTTAACTGCAGGTTAGCAAGTTGTGCCACAGGGCATGGATGATTCCCTGCCATCTACCTTCTGGTAGAGGAACAGCAATAATGATGATGGGATTGCCAAGAGACAGCTATGTATTACGTGTTTGTTCCTAGTGGCCTTCACAATTCATTGCTACTGTTGTTTTCACAATGGACAAAACTTGTCAAAGGCAGATGCCAAAAGCTAATCAAAAGTTGATTTTTCTCTGACATGCACTTTAATGTCAGATGTGCAAATGAGTGAACTTTGTTTGCAGAATTCAGTGCATATGACAAAGTGCACAATATGGCAGTGTCAATGCAACTCTGAAACCTCCTGCTTCAACTCAGTATCATATTGAGTTCTGCACCACATGGGTTAAATGTTTTTCTAAGACATAAAGCTATTCATACCTTATGCTAAAACATCCCCTAGATTGTTTAGCTATTAGCAGTTGATAAACTGTGCAAAGGGATTACACTTTACCCATGAAATTTAAGTTACCTGATATTGCTTGGGCAGTGAACCTGGCACTACATATTTACATTCACATGAATTTTGCATGTCAGCATAGGAAAAGAAATTTCAAACAAGGGCTCTGTGGAAGTAACAGTGGAGTGTTTGTTCTCTGGAGCTCAAATCACTACACATTTTAAGGAATGCAGCTGAAATTTCAATATGTGGGTTTGGGCTTTCATGTAAGAGAAACCTGACTTGAAAATTCAGGTTTTCCTATAGTCCCTTTCATTACCTATCAGATAAACCTGGAGATATTTTTTTGTGAAACCATGTCACCACAGAATGTACATCTTTCAGCTGTGAGCTCAAGTGAAAGAGCAGTTTTCTGCTGGCATCCACTGGCATTAAACACTGTCATTTAGTTTTCCAGAAAAGCATATATTAATTACATTGATCCACCAAACATCAATACTTTAAATGGTACATGTCAAATCTGTCTGTGGAACATACATGTACTACAGTATTTGAGAGTATATGGGGTCAGCAACGTCCATTGTGTAGGAGACTGGCAGAAGTCAGCTAGTTAGGGTTCCTTGCCTGACATTTCATTGCCTGACACACTTGGTATTTGCACTTTCACAACTGAAGCACTGGATACATCATTATTTCAATGCAATCAAGAGTGCTGAATGATACCCTTCCAAAATCTTATAAAGAATACAAAGCCCTGACACTGCCTGTGTTTGGCACAGAAATGCATTGCTTTCAGCACTTGCTGTATGGTTTGCTAGTAATGCACAGTCTGGAATGGCAAGATGTATGCTCTAATTAAGACATCCTTCGAAAGTCATCAGCAAAAGATTCAATTGACAAATTCAGCTCCTATTCAGGCACAAATATTGGAAAACATGGATAAAGAGGCACTATTCAGGACTGTGCTGCCTCCCAAAACTTAAATCTCTTTCTTGGGTTTTCTGAGAATCATCTCATGGAAAACAGGAGGAAAGACTGACAAACCTTAATTTCTTGCCCCATAAGCAACTGGAAGAGCTGAAGAACTGGAAAGCAATTAAAATGGAAGGAGAAATGAAAGGATAACACAGATGGTCCTTGACTGGAGACGAGGCCCTGTTCATACAGCCTCTCCAGGACATTGCTGTGCCTATGTGGAATGCCTGTCCAAAAGTGGTGTGTGACTTGCGGTCTGACATTTGCAAAGACCAATACCTGAATGACTCACCATGACTCTTCAGAGTGTTGGATGGAGAGAGTAAATTTTACTGGAGATTTACCTTGGTATATGCCACATCACTCAGTTCTGTAGGAAATTACCAAATGCCCTTAAACTGTGGCTTCTGAATAAGGAAGGAGGATGGCCAAACTTTTATTGCTTGGAAAATGACAGCAGAGAGTTGCACTAGGTAGTTGTTTTCGTCTATGTTTCTTTTAATTGATCACAGAGTTGGGCCTGTGACAGCTAAATCATAGCATGCAGCCCAAAACACATGTACATCTGCCTATTTGGAATTTGGGATGAAATTCTTTGGCTATTTTAAACTGGAGAATCACAGGATCAGTAAGGTTGGAATTGACCTTTAAGATCGTCAAGTCCAACTGTCAACTTAGTACCACCACCATGTTCACTTCTAAACCATGTCCTCAAGTGCCATATCCATGTTTTTTTGAACACTTCCAGGGATGAGGATGCCACCACTTCCATGGACAGTCTGTTCCAAAGCTTCACAACTCTGTCTGTCAAAACATTCTAAAATCACCTAATGTAAACCTGCTCTGGTCCAACTTGAGGCCATTTCCTCTCATCTTGTCACTTGTTACCTGGGAGATGCAACTGACACCCAGCTCACTACAACCTCCTTTCAGGGAGCTGAACTCTTATTTGATGAAATAATTGTAAGAAAAGTCAGTTTCAATTACAGGACATAAGACATGGTTTAAATCCTATGCTGCACAAACCTGTCCATATGGTCATCTGTTAGCATATTAAGTGACTGAACATATTTCATTATTGCACAGAGTCGTGTCTAGAAGAAGTTTTCAGGTCAAGACCACATTACTTGTTATTGCAAAAAATATATACAGTCATATATTGGAGATGGCATATTGGAGAGTACAACTGATCCTCTCCAAACACAGTATCTGCCTGGAGCTGCAAGGAAGATTTATTTTCTGTGTTCAAATATAATCTCTGCCTGGTGCAGTTTCTCTGTCTCTAACATTGCTGGTGTGTGACTGACTTTCTTCAACTCAGACTTGGTTTCTTTTCTAATGCTTTTTAAATCATGGCTAATTAGAGGAGTTCAGACTCCCCCATGATATCATATTCTCCTGTAAAATGTGAAATTAGAGTCATTGTGGATTGTTTTAATAAGTGCCACATTTGAGCTTTGAAAAATTTTGTCATTAATACTGGTAATACATTATTCTGTGTCTTAGTAAAGATAGATTACAATCAGATTAATTAAATGCAAATATACTGCATCGCTCAAAGCTCTATTTGTAAACCTTGCTTCCTAATCAGGATTGTTCCCAAAGCTTTATCTGGCATTTTAATGGTGCTGACTAACATTGCTTTAATTAGCTGCCTCTGTAAAGTACCAGGCAAACCATCTGTGTGAATCCTTTTAATTAACTGGGTTCAATCTGAGCTTTTTTTTCCTGGCATTCTTAGCATGTCAGTGGAAGCAACATACAATGTATAGGGTAAAGATGTTATAGCATCAATTGAAAAGGAAATATCTGTTTCTGTGGTTGGCATTTATTCTGTAAGGGCTCAGACTTCTCTATAGAAGTTGAGAGGCCATGCTTACATTTGCCTACAATTTTAGTGTGATCAAGATAAGACCGTGAGTCTGCAATATGGATAGCAGTGATTTATCATCAACATTAGCTTGAGGTAATGGCAGGAGCTAAGATGTACAACCTGGGCTTCACATGACCTGATACGGATTTCAATTTATCCTGTAAGTAACTTTAGAGGTTAAACCTGGCTGAAGAAATCCTTCAGATTTTACAGACAGACAACAGAATACAACTGTATCAAAAATGGATTATCTTCAAAACAATTTTTTATTAAAAAGCAACTGGAGACTATGGTGGCTATGCCTGAATCCTTATATCCAAACATTCCTCTATTCCAAACATGGAATTCTTTTGTCTACCTGGGCTGTTTTTCACTGATGTCCCATACACACAAGGTAAATTCCAGCCTCAATGAAGCCAACAGAAAGGTTTCATAAACCACAGACATTTAATGGAAATTTTCTGGTTCAGTGGAATCTGCTCCAGTCACATATTTCTTTTGTGGAAGCCTGTCTGGGTTCCTGATGGTCTGCCCATAACTTGAGGTGTTCAAGGGCCAAGGCTTGAGGGAAGAGTCAAAAATGTACACATACCCGACTTTCCAGTCTTCTGGGAGAAACAGATGCTGTATCACATGGATCACAGTCAGTTTTGGAAACACTATCTTTCAGCTTTTTATGTTTACAATTCTATTCCTTACTGGATTGTTATAAAAACTTGGTCCTGAGATGCTTTACCCTTACTTGGATATGAAGCAGAAGAGCATCATTTATTTGCTGCTAATCCCTTGCTTAGAAAAATTCCATGGGCAGTTCCTGGTGTTTGAAACAGTGGTAACTTCTGCAAAAGTATTTATGTGCAGAGAGTAAAAAGCAGTAACCAGCTATGAGCAATCTAACCTTTTGAGAAATGGGGGATGACTTATTTGAGGAATGACTTCAGGATCCTGGCCTTACTACAACCAAGTAAGTGTTGAATTGGGATCCTTCTGGACAAAGATAAGATGTACAGGTATAATTACGAATGAACAATTTAGGACACTCCCTAACAAACTGGGAAAACCACCTCAGAATCAGTACAGTCATGGCATGATAGTCAGTGAAGTATTTATGATGTGACATCTGAAAGACAAAAAAATCACCTGCTTTTGGGCAGTCCTTGCCATTGGGGACAACAAGAAATCTTGGCTTTCTGACAGTCATTGTGCTGAGTTGTACTGACCTGCAGTCAGTAGCAGGTTGAAGTGAGTGTACTCCTGAAATGGCAACTGCACACGTTGGCCAACGAAGGCACAGGCAAAGCTTGTGCTACTCATAACCCTCAGCAGGGTCTGCTGGGACCCTGCACAGCACTTCAGGAAGGGTCTGTGGGGTTTTATCTGTATGAGGTGCTTTCTCAGACAATATTCTGTTCATTCGTGTTAGTACTTAACACTCTCACTATTGCTTATTTTAGTATCAGAACATCTGGCAAGGAACATTTTTAAAAAATCCTACAGACTCTTGGCTTGTGGACTAGAAACTATTTTTAAACTGCGACATTCAGAATCACCTAGTGTCATTTAATGAAAAAGATATGCTTTTAGTGTCCAGCAGAAAGGCTGGGTGCCCAGCCTGGCTTGGATTTTACAGTTTGTCTATTTTATTAACCACCCTTATAAAAACAATCAAGTGCTAAACAATACGAAATTAATCACAAGGTCTAATGCCTTAAGAAACTTACCATACTGGGAACTGTTTTGCAGATAGTCTGGTTTTTTTTAAAGCAGACAGATGATAGATTATGAATTTGAATCCAGAGAGGATTTTATGAAACATGTTTTCTGAATCAACACAGAGCATAAGCATGTACAGACCAAGAGACTGAGGATTGTTTTGGAACCATATTCACTAGAGAAGCAATTAGATTCTGCTGGAACTCCAGGACAACTGTTTGTGCTGACATCCCTTCTGCACATTTCCTTGTACTCCCAGTGAGTTTTGCTACTTAATGTACACAATTGGAAGTGTCAGTTTAGTTGCAACAGGGACTCCAGAGCTCTCTGGGCTGTAGCCTGGTGCAGGAAACTGTCTTTGGACACCAGCTGACCAGTGATTTCACTTGCTGCTTTCTGTACAGCTCAAGTTGTAACAGCATCATGCAAGGCTGCATTACTTCCCTTGTAACTTAAAATTTGCCTAAGAATTAGAGGTTACCTATTCAGAAGCCACACATAAAAAGCAATTTTGAAAAAAACCTACAATTCTTGGAAATGTGCAGACCACAGGTACTTCTAATGCCAGAGGGGAACAGGACTTGAGTATCAAAGTACTTCTTCCTATTTTGCTTATTGAAAATTCTGTGAAGACCTGAATCACGTCAGGCACACACACTGCCCAGCACAAGTGGGCAGTACTTTCATTACCTGGTATCTGCTTTTGGAAAACTCTTTGCTCAGGTAGGAGTTGCACATACCCCTAGGTCTCTTTGTTAAAAAAAATATTGTTAATTCTCCTCTTTCATGGAGTCCAGGTCTTTTCCCTAGAAACAAACTATTCTGTAGGATAATGTACATGTAGAAAGATATAGGGATGATTTTTGCATACTAAGTCTCTTAGTGGTTTTCATAGCAGTGTTAAAGGCTCCCAAAGTAGGCTTCATGCTCCACTGCAAAAGATTAATTCTAAGAGGTCCCAAAATACTACTACCTGAAGTAGTCTGGAATAACAGTAATGAGATAACTTATTCATGTGCAGAATCTGAATGGCAAATGGATTCAAACTGAAAGAGATTTGGTTTGAATTAGATATTAGGAAGAAACTAATTACTGTGGGGGTGGTAAAGCCCTGACACAGGTTGCCCAGAGAAGCTGTGGCTGCCCCATCCCTGGGACTGTTCAAGGCCAGGCTGGAGAGATCTTTGCACAGCCTGGCCTAGTGGAAGGTGTTTCTTCCCATGGCAGGGGGTGGGTAGATATTTAGGGTTCCTTCTAACCCAAATCATTCTATGATTCTATGGATTTACTTTTATAGTTACTTTTGATTGCAGAGACAGTTGAAACATGTTTGGATCCTCTGCCACCCTAATGTACAAGAGGAAAACACAGGGTAAATTGAAGCACTTCAAAATTCACTTTGTGAGGGGACCAGGGCTAAACTCCTCTCTCCAGCTTTTAAAATGCTATGTGCCTCTTCTGGTTGCTGGAACAGCCACTTTGACAGCTAGATAAACAGTTGTTGAGCTGCTCTGAATACAATGTCTGAACTAGCCTTTTTTCACCTAAGGAATCAGAGCTCTGAAAAAGTGGTAATGAGTTCTTTGACTTCTTCAGCCAAAGCTCTTCCTAGTCCTGGAGAGATCTAAGTGCTATAACATTCCAAATAAAAGACAGAGAAGCCTGCCTCCAGGCAAAAATCCTCTATGTTAGGCTCTTCCCTCTCCTATACACAAGACAATAGAATATGGTTATTGTATGTAAGTTACAGCTATTCAGTATGAGACATGTTTGGAATGGAGGAATAAATATGTGTTGATAATCTGATCCCTACAAATTCAAAACAGAGCAGCCTAAGACATAAAAGAGGTGAGGGAAGCATCCTGCAGAGATTACCCAGCTTGCTAGGAGTGACAGCAAGATTTTGATCATAGTTATGTGGAGTAAATCTGGAAAAACTCTATTGATTGAACTAATCTTGATGCTATGTGTTCAAACCAAACTGTATTTTTAAAATATTCTTTTAAAAAAGATCCTTATGTTTATATGGAAAAAAGATCACATAAATTATATTCTTCTGTGTTTATGCAGTGCATTTCATGCAGAAATAGTAGTACTTCATATAACACAGAGCACTTGCCTATTTTCCTGCAGTTCCAGTGAAACTAAGGTACAGTAACAACAGTAGGTTTGCTTTGTACCCAGAGATGCAATTAATGTTTGTCTGCTGACCCAGTTGTACCAGAAAGGCCAGTGCAAAGAAGCAGATAGCTGGGAACATGGATTTCCTCATCCTGCCACTGTGGTTCACATCCCCGAAAAGACTTTCAGTGCAGAAAATGTTCTGTGACCATATTTTGTCCACCTGGGTATGAGGTGCCACGCTGGGGCTACTTGCTGAGAGGGGCCAAATGCAGAGGTGTTAATGAAAAGAGAGCAGATAGGGAATCTCTGTCTTACAGGCAGCGAGGGACATGGTGGAGCACGTGTGTCATGGTGACCTGGGCTAAAACATGCTCTATTTTTTCCAGAAATTTTCCTGTCTACTAAACTTTCCTCAATATCTGTAAAAGCCTCTTGCATACCTTTGCCTCAGAAAGGCAGGAAACCTGTCAGCACCATCAGCTCAGCTCTACGTATTTGGGACTTGCTCCTAGTGCAGCTTCAGGGCTGGATGTCTAAAAACTGAGCCCAGAGAGACAGCAGCACATGGAGGAACAAACTGCTATTGCAAATTGACTGTTTCAAGGTCAAAACCACCAGCTGCTGAAAGGAGACCTTTTTTACAGTGGTAAAAAAGTTTTTACCACTGCCACATCAAGTAGAGTAAAACAAAAATATTCTAGAGCTACCATCACTGAACTAAGAGCTAACATCAGAACTAAGTCCTGACTGATTATCTCATAAAAATACAGGAACCTCAGACAGAGAAAACCTGTTACACTGTTTCAGTACAGGGTTAGCTTCTAGGGCTAAGCTAGGATTATTTTAAACAATCTTTGTGGCTGGAGGTCCTTGGGGAATTGTAGCACAGCATACGAGACCAAATGGATTTCTTTCCTATAAAAATTATTTTGCTTAATTTCTTCCCTTTACTTTTCTTCCCACTCTGCACAAATGTGTCACCTCAAGGTCTGGTCTGAAGTCCATTGAACTAAATAGATTTGGAACCTGGCCCAAACACCTACTCTGTGTGGCACAGTGAAAAAGCAGTTTCCCCTTTCATCTTCTGTTTCATATTTCTACCATATTCCTGAGTATTTCTAGAGAGAAGGATTATATCATAGTCAGTAACTGCATCTGTTCTCATAGAAGACTGAGTCCAAAAGCTATCAAAGTTAATAGAAATCTGTTGATTGACTACAGTAGAATGTGGATCAAGCCTCAGTCCATGTGCATTTAGCCTTTTCCCTCAGTCATGCATCACAATCCCAATTACTACAGATCCGTGGTTTAAAAAAACATAGATGATGTGTGAAGGTTCCTTTAAAAAACAACCAAAGCTGTGTAATGACATTGTCTTTAAAGTAGTGGTGGAGGCTGACAATATATGTGGATGGAAAAGTTGTGCACTATCCAAAACCTGTAAACACAAGCTCTAAATAAAATCCATATGTTGCTCTTGGAGGTGCAGGTGTCAACGATATTAAGCCACAAAATGCTTTACATTAAAATAACTTCAAGGACCAGGTTAAGCTCTAAAAACTCCAGGGTAATTCAGAGTTAATCACCACAGTTAGTCTTTAATATGGTCAGATGGTAGAAAGTGTATGAAATTCATTGCTTGAAGGAACTAGTAGCACCTTATCTAGCCACTATGAACTTCCATCCAGATTCAAGACAAAGATGTAGTTTCAGTTTAAACATTCAAAAGGCTATTGGTTGTGTTTTAGCTTTCTAGGGCTAAAGTCAAGCTCTTCACATAATTTTAATATATTTTCTGCAGCTTAATTTCCTGTGTTTTCTTTTATAGTTGCATAAAAAATTGCCTATCAATTGCCCAGCAACTCTGAAGGACTCATAAAACACTTTCTTGGTTGCTTTAGTTTAATTCCTGCTCTCAAGTGAAGCTATTATATGAATCCACCAATCACTCTCCTGCCAAGGAAACAAATTAAATGAAGCTTTGGTGCATTCTGAATCCTCTCTGAAGCCTCTTTGAAGGTCCTGGAAGTTATCTTGGAAAAATTCTGAGCAGCTTATCCTATCCTATCATGTCAGTCCAAAGAATGGAAGTTCTGTCATCCATGTATTTTTTCAATGCATTTTGGATGCTGATATACAGATAGATTTTTTTTAAAAAAATTTTATGGTCAAAAAAGCAGAATGGAAACAAGCAATAACCTCAATCTGGTTGTGATAGCAAACATTCCTTGTGAAGGTAGTGACAAAGGCAAATCACAAACCAAATCAAATTATCTAAGCACACATCAATAGGAAAAAATTAGACCTCTCCCTGGAATGCCTATACCATTATATCTCTAAACCAAATTTACTTCCAAAAAAATAATTTAAACTATCTGACAACTACCCATTGTTAGGACTCTTCCACTTGTTGATATGAGATGGGTAGGTGGTAGCAAGAAGAGCTGCATAGAGAATGGAAGAGCTGGGCACAATATCCCTTCCTCCATCCCAAAAATATTCATGAATGGAAGGGTAAGAAGACTAAAACTGAGAGCCTGGGAGCTCTGGTGTATCAGCTGGGTAGAACCCAAAGCCTCTTCACCAAATGGTTTAATGTATGTGCATTCAGCAATGGAAAAATCACTCCACCAGAGCATTCCAACAGCGTTGAAAATTGTTGTCTCCAACAGTGTTGAAGATTTTGGTTGTAATTCAGTGCAAGATGTGCTGCACTACACACATACTCTGTATTTACTTATAAAATGTCTCAGGTCAACAGGTGCTGTATATGCCCTGCACCTTGCAAGGCTGTCTTTATCTACACTGCAGAGTGCAGGATGTCACCTGGACTTGCTCAGTTACTGAGTGAAGGTAGCACTGAGCTCATGGCAGGAACACTTGTCCTGCTTCTTCAGAGCATTTTGCAGTGCAGTGAGTTCTTTGCTGTCCCAGGATCTAAAATAGCTGGTTCAAAGATTCAGGTATTACAGAGTCATGCTGCAGCCTACCATGCAGACAGAGCCTCACTTATTTTTAGGGGATGTTCTCAGCCCACTGTTGTGAGACATCTCATCTGATCCACCTCATCTGGTCATTTAGACCAGCTTTGTATATATGGGTACCACCTGGCATTTCTGTATCTAAAGAAGAACAAAAATACATCAGAAAAGTGGTTTGCATTTCATAAGGAAAAACCATGGTACCAAAGGAGCTTAAACTTAAACATGTTATTAATAATGAATGTTCTTGGAAGGCAGTGTGTTTAGTCGGGGCAGCAAGCTTAAAAAACACTGGAGCCAGAAGGGCTGATTCATACATCAGTGTGCAGCCTTATCTGCTGAGAAATCAAACCAGCAAGTGGAATGTGGAACCCCTTTCTAAATCCTGCAATTGTGAATTTTTGCTTCTGATGTAAGCTTTTCTTAGGTTTACATATTTGATCTTTAACTAGACTCTAAATACTTTGATTCATAATTGTTGAATGTAGAAATGATACAATCTACAATAAATGTTCCAGGTTTAAAAGCACTGTCCATAGAAGTGCNCATGAAGTTTATTTTCATGACAGGAGGCAGGAGCTCTGAAGTCCACTCTAGGTGAAGAGCTGAACCAGATCTAAGAATGACGGTGAATTCTCTCCCTGACTACAAATCACCTCTCCTCTGATGATGCCTGGAGCATCCTGAGGTAGAAGGAAGGAGATCAAGCTTAGAAGCATGTGATGTCCTTTGGGTCTCACTAATGTGTAAAAAGAGTCCCAGTTCCTGGGCCCCTAGTTTTTCAGTTACATATGTGTGATGATAAGAAGAATCCAATCCAGATGGTAAAAAGGAAGGAATATCTAGATCTGTGTAAGAAATGAGGTCTGGATTTTGCCAATGCTAGAAAGAATAGGTTTAAAAAAAGAAAGGTTAGCAGTGAATCTGTGGTAGAAGCTGGTGAACCACTGATGGAAGTAGAAGATGCTTCATAACATATGTCTGAAAACTACCTAAGAATCATGGTGTCTGGTGCCAGGGAGACAGGATACAAACACTGCATCTCTTTGTGTCAGTGAGTCCAGTGTCACTATGGATGCAAAAGACATTAATTCCAAGGGGAGAGCAGTGCCAACTTTTCTCAAAGGAATCCCTTCAACAGCTCCTTCACTTAGGCAGCTAAGAAGTTCAGTATCCAATGAAAGATGCTGCTTCCTGGCATTACCTCTGCTTCATTAAATAAGGAGACAGTGATTTGCACACTACAAGGGCTGCAGAGAGGCAAGAGAAGAGCCCCAGGTCACTCTGACTAGCATTACTCATTTCTCTAATGCAGCTTGAGAAATGGAGGGGAAACATATGTGACAGAATATAATGAACACTTATGAGAGAAATTCACATGGATGGCCAATGGCCAGAGCTCTCACATGTTCCATTAAAAAATAACCAGGAAAACCAGAGAAGTGAATTTCCTACATATCATGGAATGTTGCACAAAAGACATTGTATGCCAGACACACAGGAATGGAAGGCTGGCATAAGATCTGCAAGAATGCTTGAAATTCCTATTCAGATCAGGCATGAACATTTACCACTGAAGACAGAGAACCAAATATGATGCACATAATCACTGCAGAAAGCAGAATGCAAATAACCCCTGAAATCACAGGAGGCTCCTGGTTCTCTTTTGCCCAACATTGTTATCGATTCAATTAGGGGAAAACCAGACCTTATTGGGACTCTCAATTTTAATGAGATGGTGCACAGCTAGCAATGTAATGGCCCATCATTTGTAGCAGATTGATTAAAAATAGAGTTTAGGAGCAGCTAAGAGAAGATAATAGATCACAATTCAGTAAAGGCTCATTCTGATAATTTTCCATATTTATTAAACACAGAGTACAAAATTCCAGCTGAAGACTATGAATAGGAAGAACTTATGTTGATAAAATGGATTTGAGAGTTTACATGGGGACTTACTCTTCCTTACTAGATCATTGTAGAATGTTTTTAAATCTTCATAGGTATAATGACATTTACAAGCTCATGAGCAGAAAAAAGCCAAAACAGTTCATTGCCAAGGAGCACCTGAAGCCAAACCAATCAATCTAGAAGCATTTATGTTTCTATAGTAAATACAATACAGAGATACTAAAATAAGAATAGAAAAAGTTCCTGACTGCAAATGACAATTATTGAGTAGGACTCCTGTGATTTAACTTCAATTGTCAAAAAGTAAGCATCCAGTGTAAACTGTTTTCCTGTGTTGCCTCAGTAATCACTGGAGAGTGACAGGCATCTCCAGGGAAAAAGTCTTCTCATTCTGGCTGACAGGATGAATCACCCTTATGTTTCCAACACCTGTAAAGGGTATCTAGATGATTGTCTTCCCAACTGAAGCTTAGATTAGCTGGAAAAACAGACCAGATTTTGGGCACACCAGCACACCAGTCCTTCTTTTGATCTGGAAACAAAGGAGTGGTTTGTGTTCCCAGCACCTTACTATTTTACTAAGTTCTAATTCGCCAAAGAAAGCATTCTGCCTTAGAAATGTTCTTTCCTAAATAGTAGACCATTATAGAGACAACTCCAATCATCAGCTGAATGCCAAAGAGTTAGATTTAAAGGTGAATTGGCTCAATCTCATCCTAGGACACAAAAGCAGCATCATAGCATCAGATGAGTTATAAGCTCAAAATGGCTTTTCCTTGCCACTGGTTAAAAAAAGGATTCTAGGTACCTAGATCAGATATTGAGACATATATCTGATAGAGAGTGTATGTAATCATCAGGGCAGATGAATCCAACCCAAAACTGACACGTGGATACCATTTATTATTCAGTAAGTGCAGTGAACATATCCATCCCACCTGAACAGCAACCTTCTTGTGCACTCATGTCCCTCTGCCATTGTGCACTTACTGCCTCCTGCTCACAGGTTTTGCTCAGGAAACAGCTGTTTTCCTTAGACAATTAAACTCTCTGGAGAAAGTCAAATAAAACCTCTTTCCATGATGCTGCATGAATACTCTTTTATAAATGGAAAAGTGGGGTGCCACTAAGACAGACATTTAGGGAAAAGCTCCAGTCAAATCTACCAGCCATTAGGCCATGTCGGGAATGCTGGAACAGGCTCATGAAAGGTCCTGCTTAGTCTCTTTCATACAGTGGCTCTTAATAATGAGCATATAATAAATGTACAGTCTGGAGAATTTACTATACAGTATCCAATTGGATTTATATAGTCATAAACTTCTACTGCTTCTATGATTTACAACAGTCTCTACTAATTATGAAGCTATGCCTGGACCTGAGATGTAAAAGGAAAATGTTACCAGACTGGTTGTACAGTGACACTATACAAATGCACATTTGCCAGAGCAATTTTGAATTGCTTGTTAACAGAGAGCCATTGCAAATAACCATGTATTTTGGTCTGCTCTTATGAAAAGCACCAAAACCAGAAACCTAGAAAGTTTGTGGGATGGTGTTTTATTGTGATAGTTCAGAGATAAGGAGGCTGGAATGGACAGTCGATGAAACATCTGCTACTTTCTGCCTGGATTGTAGGGATTGGACTTGGTAGTTTACCTGATCTCTTCACAAATCTATAATTCTGACTTCCTAAACAGAAAACATCATGGGAAATACTGTAACTTATTGTAGGACAAGCCTCTCATGACCTAAATGGATACAGGAGGATGTTTACTTCACAGAAGTTTTCCAGCACAGATATTTAATTTTGTTGTTACTCAGCATATTAAATAACTATTTCAGAAAGGACTATTTGTCACTAATAGGAATTACCTGGGCATCGTGGGCAGCACAGCTGTGGTACATGCACAGGGGAAGCACAGTGTAGACTTGGGCATCTTATTCTGCTGCACAAAACATTTCCATTCTGCAGATGGAACACAGTACACAGTATTTGAATGAAATGGGCTGTCTTACAAATTTCTGTGTTCTCTATTCTACATCCAAATATTTTTTTTTAAAAAGCCTTTTTACAGCATTCTGGTTTCACTCACACCGAGATATGCCCAGATACTTCCACTGCCTTTGAATTTATGCTGGAGGTCAGAAATCCTTACAAACCTTAAAATCGGAGGAAGCATCTAAAAATGGATTGCAACAATCTCCATTTCTCTTTTCCTTTCCATTTTTCTTTTTCTTTTGAGCAGATTATGCTTAGGAATTGCATTTCCAAAACTAAGACATGGATAAATGGTAGGTCCCTGAGATATCCCCTACTGAGGGTTAGTTCAAGACCGCAAGAGACAATAATGTCTGTAATTGTTCCTGAAAACTGTGGAGAGTCTTTTGTTTTCATTTTACTCCTTTCCCAGTGGACAAAAAAACCCCAGTTGGTAAGTAGCCATTTTTCTAAGAAATATGAGTTAAGTCTTGGGAATAGGGTTCATTATTCATGTCATTAACATAATATTCTATTTGACCACATCTAAGTTTGATTTATAATTAAAACACAGGGAATTTTCATTCTCCAGTGTCTGTAACCAGAAAAGACTATCCATTTCAAATTCCCATTTCCCATCTATAATTCATCCTCTTAATTTACCTCTGAGTTGGTCATGTTTGTAACAAGAAAGATCTTTCAGCATGAACATTGATATTAAGTTATGACTGTAGTTTTAGGGTGTCAGGACTAAACCCACTTTATTTTCATATGCCTTCTGGAGCACTGAAGGGTTTTCAGTGGATATGCAGACTTCCCTAGACAGCAGATGTATAGGCCTTTCTAGTCATCTCTTTCAAAATAATTCATTGACATATATCTGCAGACCACAGGCTGGAATCCGACTGGATCATTACTAGCCACAAACTACAGTTGTGCATCTGCTTTGGAAAGAGACATTAAAAATTATTATCACCATCTGTTTCCAATGAGAACTGAAATGAAATATACTGATTTTGTAGAAGAGGAGCAAATTTTAGACTGTAGGACATTCACAGAATTAATGACTATCCCTAGTCTGCACAGCTCCTTGCCCAGCAGATGTGGGAGCCTGTGAAGCACTGTGGTAGAAGAAAGGCTGGCACTGCTTGCTGACCTGGCTCCATGGTGCTGACTTGTCCTGTTCTATGACCTCACTCTTTTACATTTTAAGTCCTGTGCACTCTCCTGAGGTGAATGTTTACTTTCTGTGCATGGTCAGCTGTGATAAAATTCTGCAGGCCAACTTTGCTGTTCCACACTGCCAGCCAGATTCCACTGTCTGCAGCAGGACAGAGCTATTTTAACTGATCTTGTGCTTAGTGAGACTGATCTTACACCTACATTCACAGTAATATTTAGGAGAACAGCTCCACTGACCAGAGCAGGACTCAAGCACTGGTCAGTCTCTCTAAGCCAGGGCCAAGGTCACATTTCTGCATCAGGTACCAAAAGAGTTGATGCATTTCTCTCCCCAAGCTGGGCTATCAATGCTGAGTGTGGAGAGCAGTCATTTAGCCCGAGGTCCACAGATATGACTACAAATACAAGCAAAAGCAAAAAAACTGCTGTATTTTATGGAGTAAAATAATGATCTGACAAATTGCAAGTGCTCAGTTTTACTTGACAGTAACAGTCAACAGGCTCCACTGTGAACTGGGGGGAAGGAGGGGTTGTAAAAGGAGGGGGGAACAGGGTGAGAACACTGAATTATGTTTAGTTTTATTCTGGTTTAAGTATGTAAATTATAACTTGTAAAAATACAATACTATATACACACAAAAACAGGAAAGTTTTGTTTTTTTTTTTTTAAATGCCAGGCTGAATAACTTGGCCTCTGTTTAGTTANGTGGAGAGCAGTCATTTAGCCCGAGGTCCACAGATATGACTACAAATACAAGCAAAAGCAAAAAAACTGCTGTATTTTATGGAGTAAAATAATGATCTGACAAATTGCAAGTGCTCAGTTTTACTTGACAGTAACAGTCAACAGGCTCCACTGTGAACTGGGGGGAAGGAGGGGTTGTAAAAGGAGGGGGGAACAGGGTGAGAACACTGAATTATGTTTAGTTTTATTCTGGTTTAAGTATGTAAATTATAACTTGTAAAAATACAATACTATATACACACAAAAACAGGAAAGTTTTGTTTTTTTTTTTTTTAAATGCCAGGCTGAATAACTTGGCCTCTGTTTAGTTAAGTTGTCTTGCCTTTTTCTTAAACTTCAGAAGTGTGTGTGCTGGAGGGATGGACAGACAGACTGTTTAGAGATGGAGCAGAGATCTCTGCTGCCTGCCTGATGTGACTTGTTTTTGTGCAGACATCATGTGGATCACAGTGTTTGTGACCAGCAAAGACATTTTGATACACTGGTCATAAAGACCCCTGGGGATTTTTTTGCTTTTCTCTGCAGTGTGAGGGAATCAGTTGCTGCATCAGACTCTGTACAGATCCTTTGCCCACCTGCCAGGGAATCACAGGTGGTTTACACTTAGGTCTCTCTTACTCACCATCTGTGGCACACTTTACTTTCATCTTTTACACTGTCATGTTTGGTTTATGGTCTGTGTGTGTGCTATGTCATGACATCTTTTCTAATGCCTTTATTTTTTTTAAATTATAAATTGTTGAGGGTGTCCTGAAGGAAAGTTCAGGAAACTGATGAAGCTTCAGGAGCTTTTATGGTAGGTCAGTCCTCTGAAGGCATGATTTTGGCCAGGACAAAGCTCAAACGAGTGGATGAATGCTAGAGTTGTTATTTGGAATCTTCTTTCTAGACAACAAGAGTCACATCCAAGAGATCCCTCAGCATCCTCACTGCTGAAATTATCACAGGTTACATTTTGCACCCTCATGGTACACCAAAAGTAAAACATAGCAAACAAGGGAGCACAGTCTAATCCATTTCTGAGCTGAATATACTGGGAACTACCATAAACAGTTTCCTTCTTTACTAAACCTGCTGCCCTGAACTGTCACTTTGTCTTCCACATGAAAGTTAAAAAATAAAACAGACTGTGTTTTTTGGAGGCTCATAGTGTGTGGGTGTGCCTGGGTCCCAGCAGTGCTGTTCTCTAGAGAAACTGACCAGGCACTTTCCCATCCTTCCAGAATTTCTAGCATCTCCCTAAAAATCATCGAGCAATTATTTGTATCCAGACCTCTAAGATTTCCAGTTAATTTTTTCCCCACCCAAGACACATTCTTCCAATGATTTAATGAGTGTTTTACTCCACACAGACTCTGAAGGAGTTTTCGACTTTGCATATACATCAACTGAAGTTGAGAGGGAACCAAACTCCTTTTTGCTCCAAAGACCTTCCCTTCCCTTCCCTTCC
>VZTR01028933.1:75221-150210 GCA_013400775.1 Chaetops frenatus | reverse complement strand
GCCCGCCGCCCGGCACAGCGGCGTGACTGACACGGCCGGGGTGGAGCCGCTCCGCCATGGGGGGCCGCGGAGAGAGGCGACACGGGGCTCGGCGCCCGCCCGCCCTTCGGGCTGCCCTCCCGCCCGCGGAACTACCCGCGGGCTGCGGGACCCGCACCCGGGCGGTGAGACCGTGCTCCAGTGCCTTCAAACGAGCTGCGGGTTGCGTGAGCGTGGCCACAGTTTCCTCCGCCGGAACAGAGCCCCACGGGTGGCTTTCTTGGAGAGCGGACTGCACACCTAGACGGCTCTTTAATGGGCTTCTCCTAAGCGGGGTGCCCTCCGGAGCAGACTCGACGGAGTTAGCATCCACTGGGATCTGCCAGACACCTTCTGCTGATACCCTCTGGTCTGATTTATTGTGTTAGAAGGTTTCAAGGTCACATTGAGATTCTGGTGGAACTAAATTAAACCCATGACTCATTATATGCTTGGTCAAACATTCTTTTTCTGTCTTCTTGTAGCCCTTGTAACTAATAAGAAGAGATCAGTGAACTCTTGACAAATGATCTGAGAAAAAGGGTGAGGTATGAAAAGACATCATGTGGAGAAACAAAGTACAACCTATTTCCCCTAGTTTGGGACCAGGGTGTTTGGGAAGCACTGCTGGGAGGTCATACACCTCTCAGGCTTAGTAGATATTTTCAGAAGGCTGAAAATTGAGCAGAACTTTGTTTCTTCCATTGTACCTTAGCTGGACAAAACACTGAAGGTACAAACCTACAAGCCAGGTGGTGAAACCTTATATGCCAGTGCATGAGGAAAGGATAGATGACTTACTAAGGCTTTTGTAGTGTGACTTCATGAGTAACCAAGACTGTGTGTCAGTCAAATGCAACTTTATAACTCTTAAATAATGAAACGAGAAAGCTCTGGAGATAAGCATTTTGAAAACACTGCTCCATGCCTACTTCTGTGTCTCTCTGCCACTCTCTCTTGCTGTGCACAAGCAGTAAATCCTAAATCCATGTTCCTAAGGAAAAACCATTGCTGAAAGCTCTAAGTCCCCAATGTGATGCCTATGGCTGCAGGATGATAGTTTTGGAAGAGCCACTGTATGAAACAGGGATGGGTAAACAGAGTAAGAAATGGTAACTCTGAATCAGGAGTATGATTGTAACTTGCATATGAGAGCAGAGCTCTGCAAGCTCCAGTCCCACAGAGGGATATCCATGCTCATGGAGCAAAGAGTTAAGCACATGCACATGCCTCTAAATTGTGAGCCTGTTGTAATGTTGTTCCTTTGGGTGTTGTGCTGGGTTAGACTGTGCAGGTTCAGCCTGTGAGATAAATTGTGTATGAATAACATAGACACTCAGATGTATGACTGAACTGACCCTGTTGCAAATCTTGGTGAGTAGGAATCCACGGGTCTTTGTAGACAGGCTTAATAGTTTGGGTTGATAGCTACATGACTTTAGTACATGCAGCTTTGGGCCTGGGCAGAGCTCAGTTTTACTGCAGAGACATCCTCCAGAACAATCCCCCCGACACAGCTACCACTTGTGTCAGTGTTCTCTAGACAGCATTTATTCCATGTATTTTCTTCTCCGTGCTGATACAAAGTCCAGTGTGTGTAAAGACAACAGTAATTGTTGCAGTACTCTTTATGCCTAGTCGGTGTAGTAGTAATGAGAAGTGAAATATTTTCTATAGACTGTATGACCTGTATTCTTTTGCAGAGGGATTCTTTGAAAATAAATTCCATATTTGGCCTGAAGACTGCTTTGGGAAAGTTGCTATTGATGCCAGGACTTTCCACTGAAGACTGTTTCAGAAGATGCTGCTGTCTGATGGTCTCTAGAGATACTAATTTCAGGTGCAAGACCTTTGCTGAACATACAGATATTTGAACTAGAGTTCTTTTCCCACTCTGGCAGATTTAGGTTGTAGAGATTGGCTGAAAGAATCTTTCTCTCAAGTGAGGTTTTGGGACTCACTGAATTGGCAACTTGGTGGAAACCCAGAAGGGCAGACTGCTCTGGTCTGACTCCCAGTTCTGGCCCTGCTGCTCAAGCTGTTCATCAGTTGCTGGGACGTCCCTGAGGGCTTTTGACTGATGATGCAGTCTGGCATCTCTCTTGGTCACATCCAATGGCTGTGTCTGCCTCTTGTGCTTCATCTTCCCATGGCATAGTGCTGCAGCAAGGGTTAGGGTTGTTAGGCCCAAGGACAATGTGGCACATGGACATTGTGCATGAATGGAATGTTCACAGGTGGCTTCTTGGTGAGTGACCCTTCTGAGCTGGCAAGTTTTGCCAGTGCCCCTGGATCCTGGTAGTGCTACACCTTGGCCAGAGCTGTTCCTTTTATCCCAACTGTGGCCAAGTCTCACCAGGAAGTGCAAGGACAAGCCACTACTCTTTGTGTGTCACCACAGCCTGTTATGCTTTGCCTTGTCTCACATCTAATACAGCCCCATGGTAGGGGTCTGTCTTACCCCCTTTAGACCACAGCACTGACACCTTAGCAAACCCTTGCCCTGTGCTCTTGCTCAGCAGTGGGCTCTTACTGCAGCTTGTGAAGTTCAGGGCAGCTGCACACGTGTGACACAGAGAGCTCTGGAGAAGCATCAGACCCACAGTTGTTACCCTTCATGCTGCCAAGCAGAATTCACTGCTTGAATATGCTCTGCATTCTGGTGTCCAGACAGTAAAGAATTGCAAAATTGAAAAATGTGAGCAGTAAAGATTGAAGGATGCCTTAAGCTTTTAAAAGCACAGAGATTTATCCATGCAATTCTCATTAAAAATAATGGAAATTAGGCAGATAAATAATGTGACACTGGCAGTGGAAGTCCATGTCCCTGAGCTGTGCCTCACAGTGACTGAGCAGCATGTAGGTATCCTGCTATTATTTCTCAGTTCTTGTGAGGGGAAAAAAAACAGGCTAAAAGATTCATGCCAATGCTAACATGTTTACACACCATGTGGAGTTTTCTTAATTGGAACAGACCTTGAGCTCTGAGAGATTTTAGACACACGACACAAAACTCTTATTTTTTTTCTTCTGTTTGTCTATGGTCAAATTTTCACTCTAAAAATGTATGAAAGGAAGTTCTTAGTGTAATTAATTCCCTTGGTTTTTGCATTCCCATGAATTCAGTGAAGTCCTTTGGAAAATGTATCTTAAGATGCTAAAAATTATTCCCAGGATTTTATAAAAATCTCTAAATTACTTTTTGTGGTTTGGATCAGCTCCCCAGTTATCATACTGGAAAGACAATCTGGATGTTCACCAAGCAGCCTTCACATGTACTGTTCAAGAAAAAGGGCTTCAGATGTGCATGATTTTGTGATTATGGCATAGGATGGTCATGAGCATTCTCCACCCTCCTGTTTTTTCTGTAGCGTGGACTTCATCTACAGTGTGTTGTCAGTCCTCTAGCACTAGAAATTAATTTATTTGTCAGTGAGACAGATGGATGTAGTAAGCCTGAGATTTCAATTCAGTTTGCTAAACAACAACAGCATTATGTAAAATGTCAAACCGCAGCCCAATTCCTCATTACTTTGTTGTGGATATATTCAGATGGGACTGAAGAGTAGCTGAAAGTCTTTAATTGTTCTGTCAAAAAATGCAAATAAAATATAAATCTTGAAATTTCACTTCCAAATACACAAGTGAGAAGAGACTTACAAAACCCGCCAGCAGCAATCAAAATGCAGAAGGGAACCACACAATGTTTCATTCCATCCTAGAGTAAATGACACTTTGCTAGGTGAGGTGTTGAGAATCCCAATGTAGATTGGGATAGGTGTAGAAAAAATATTTGCACTCAGAGATGAGGCCCTCCTGAATTTTGCATGTGCTCATCATTTCCTCAAAGTGTTCATCTGCAGATGTTTCTAATCTAATCTAATCTAATCTAATCTAATCTATCCCAAATATTTATAAAATACCTATTACCATCACAGTGTGTGTGCAGCAGTTATTATGATCCTATAATTCTCTTTCATATCTGTCATGTCAAAAACTTCAAGACAATTTTTAGGAATATAGATTTCTTTGGTATATTCATGGGATGCATGAATAGCAAGTTTGAATCTTCAGTCCAAACTTTCATCTATAATTCCTGTATGGGCAGTGTTTTGTGGGCAGGAAGCACAATTAGTGTTTCCAGCAAAGTGTGAATCCATATAACATGCAATAGCATCTCAGTGACTATTTTCAGCAATTGAAAATCAACATCAAAGAATCTGTATAAGTGATTACTTCTGAGTTCTTGAATCAGCTTCACCTTCATTGTTTTCTTCACTACCACACATTCTTGAAAACTGCAGAAGGTGGCATAGTTCACATAAAAACAGCAAAAGTTCTTTCTTGCCATTGCAATTATTGACTAGAATCACACTTGGTAAAAATTTTCAGAAGTTTAAAAGAATCCCAGTGATTTGCTCTTAGTCCTGCTATGCACAAGAAATGCCAGAACAAATCTTACAGATTGATCATACCATGATAAAGATCCACTTTGCTGAGGCATTTCTTTGCAGCTGGCATCCACCAGTTAAACCCAGTCAGTCCTGTCTCCCAATGCATGACAGAAGGAGTCAAGGCAGGCTGAATGAGGCTCCAGTTGCAATTCAAATATACTTCTATAAACCGTGATTAGTGCTGCTAATCTCGCCTTGGTAAGCCAAAGACAATAACGATGTTACCAAATACCTCGGGTATTATGTAATTCTTCTGCTTAGAAATTTGCTGGTGTGAGAGTGCTTTTGAAACCCATTAGTAAAACTGAACTTGCCAAATGATTGATCTCTTCTCTAGGGAGAACAAAATCAAATATGTGCCAGCATGGAGCCAGAGCCTGCCAGGGGCTGAGGACTTGCAAATCCCGTTGCTACCAGTGAGACCTGAGGACACAAAGTCCTTTGTGTAACTGAGCTCAGTTGTAAAATGAACTAATAGCTGTGGAGCTGTCTTTCCCACTGATAACAATAGTATGTACTTACTCATAACAGACCCTAATGTGTTGACTTGCACTAAACTGTGATGCCAGCCTGCTTGATTGTGACTGCAGGCTTAGGAAAATCCAAGCTGGCCTCTGCCTCAGTGTCCAACCGACCACAAGGGCACTCACCAGCACTGAGTTAGGCCACCACTCCTTTCTCTTGTTTAGTTCATAAAGCCAGTCTTGAACTTTTCCTTCACCAGAAGATGGTGATCCTTTCACATGAACAAAATTGTAGAGAGACAGAAAAAGTAGCTGAGCTGTGTCAAAAAGTCACAAGGAATTTTCAACAGGGAATGGGAACAGTGGAAATGTCCAAGAGGATAATGGTGAAATTAGAAATGGCTCTTTGAGAATAACCAAGTACAGAAAAAAGTTTAAAGTGAGGAAAGGATTTCATTTTGTCATTAAAAATATCAGTATAAAATACATGGAGAAAAACAAACAGTGAAGACACTGTTGCTAGTGGGCTGGCTTTTAAAGTATTAATGGAACCTCACAGAACAAGAGTTTCTTTTATTCTTTTTTATCCCAGCTCCCTGCTTTCAAGGTTCTTGTGTGAACATGCAGCAGTTTGCAAGGCTGTGAAATTATCAGACCTGGACCAATGCCAGTACAAACCAAATTATTGGAGTCCAGCAATTAACTAAAACCTAGAAAGCTTGATTAATTGTGGCACTGCTCAGCAGGGAACATTGAGAAAAAAATCAGACTGAACTCCATGAGTGTCTCTGTTCCATATACCAATTTACACTATATATAAAGAAAAGTTTCTTCTCTGTAAATACACTTACTATATTCTTTTGCATCATGTAGAAAGAATAATTACAATGCCATGTGAGAAAACGCTTGTTGATGGCTCTCTGCATAATCATTTCATAGTAGCTGTTATCCCATTACATATTTTTTTGTTGCAGAATTAATATCTCATTGTAACCTCAACAATAGGATATATTATTTTAAAACATTGTTTAATTAAGCTTCTCTCTGGAGGGCCATATTGAGAATCCAATACTGCTCTGTTTCCTTCTATTTCTTCAAATATTGATGTGTGCAAGAAAGATGAGGGGTTGGTAGTTGTTCAGAATTATTTAAGATAGAAAAGGAGCAAACAAGTAGTTGGGCTGAGAATCAATTTTGCAGGACAGAGTATGTTGACTGAAATGAAATCCTGGAGTCTGAGGAGGCAGACATTATGAGAAGCAACTACAGAGTGTAATTTAGGCGTTTCCTTATTTTATTATGATAGTATTCAAAAACAGTGTCCACATTGTTTATTGTAAGGCTTATCATAAAAGTCTGTGCATAAGAAAAAATTTAAAAAATCTCATTCCTAGATGCCTTAGTGGCATATGTATCACCTTTAGTATAGGTTAGTGAGAAGAAAATAAATATTCCAGCTCAGTGTAAGGTACTACTGGAACATATTGTAATGGGTAGTACAAAACACTGGATCTGATTAATCGTAGTTCTCCTTACATCAAAATAATTCAATGGTTAGTACTGGAAAAAAAGCTGTTTAAAGATAAAAAATAGTGGTAAAAGATTTGTCACCCCTGCCCAGTGACAAGGAAAAGAAAGATACATTTACCTCTTCAACAGCATTTTGTATCCTAATCTGCATCCAACCGCGACACTGTCACATTCTCAGATTTAAAGAGTGCAATCCACAGACGGCTAAATCACATTAGGCAGTGGTGATAATGGAGCCTGGGCATGCAGAACATCCCGGCAAGCCTCTAGCTGGGGCTGTGGGGTGATTTGGGACATTCAATGAGGTAGGAAAGGCTGTCTCCTCCAATTTCACTGTATTTACTGGGGATTTAATGTATTTTTTTAAAGATATTTGCAGTGGAAATCAGTTTGTCGAAGGTCATCTAATTGAATCTACAGCCCTGGCAACCCTTCACAAAGGCTGCCAGGAATGACCGAGTTGCTAATGCTTAACTGTGAATACCCAGCAGGGGTCCTCCACAGGCCTGAATACAGTCAATTATGTTATTTTTCTAAATATTAGTGACTCAGCTGTCTCTGCTTGTGAAGAGTTGCCAGGGTCACAGATACAATCAGACAGATCCTCCCCCCCCTTCACTTCTAAGGGACGGAGAGAATCTTTTAAATATCGCACGGAATAATCCTGAAGTGGAGGGAAGGGTTCTCCCAGGCTGTGCCGCTTCTGCAGGGTGGGTGCAGAGGCTCTCCCTGGTTTGAGGGGTGCCAGGGGCCAGGCAGGGCACTGTGTAAGTGCCTGGGGGGAGCAGCGCGGTGTGTGAGCAGCCTCCCAGCTCTGTGACAGAAATACAGATTTCACAGTTTGGCTCAACAGGCATTAGGGCCGAGACGTTACAAAAGACAGAGGTACCAGCAGCATGTCTCACCCCTTTAACACCTTTTTGTTCTTTCTGTCTTCTCCTCTCCCTCCCACCTCTCATCATGCTCCAAATATCTCTGTGAAAGGAATGTTTCTATGTATGGTAACAATTCAGTTTTCCATTTTCCTTTGTACTCTCATCAGAGAGGCACAAGAGTGGTGGCTAAGGAGTGCATTCATGGTCCAGAGGGCTCTTCCCTGACACTTACAGATGCCTCAGCAGCCACAATCCTTTGCCCTCTACACAGAGATTTGCAAGTATTTTAGGGTTTTCATTGTAACTTTCTTAGTTTTTGCCAAAAAGGCTCTTTTCCAAAGCCCAGCCTTCTTCAGAAACAGCACCCCTACCCCTGTGGTCCATAGCCCAGCTCTTATCTGATCAACAGTTTTTGGCAGAAGGGAAAAATCCCTCTAGAGCATTTGTGTGCCTGTGCATCAGTTTGGCCCAAGTTTGAGGTAGTGCTTTGGAGTTGGCAAAGTTTCCTAATTTACTGCTGTTAAATTTTATCCAACTTTAGGAATATTATGTGGACGTGGCCAATTTCCAGCTATTCTGAATCCACTGCAAATACTTTGCCAGCGTGTGTCCAAGTATAATCCAATTTTGATGTTTTTAATGCCAATACGATTTCCCTGTAAGTACCTTCAAGCCTGGCATCTGAACTGCAGTGAGCAGGGTTCAGCTGCTTGGAGCCCAAGTCCCAGGAGGTGAGACCTCTATTCCTTTGGGTCCCTGTCTGTCCTAGAGGTGGAAAGCCCAGACTGGGTCTCTACTCACCACTGATGTTGCATCTCTGACTTGTTGAACATACATTATTTGATGTGAGAGCGAGGATCTAGGCATCTCCTTGGAATGAGCAGAGTCTGGAGTCATAAGGTGTCTTTTGCTATTTGACAACTGTACACTTCAAATTGGGGTACTGGTGTTCCAGCTGGGTTAGAAATACAGTAGCTGGATAAAACTGCAGTGAAAGCAGAACTGAAGTTTCATATGTTTCAGTACTGCAGGGAACTTGACTTTGAAGGACTGGACATTATCAAAAGGGTGCCTTTGTAGCTTGTTCTTGCTATAAAAACAGGGAGGAAACCAAGCCACCTCTGTTATAGAGTTTCCCCTGGCTGGAACTCCCCTAGGGAGAAAGAAAATAACCCAGCAAGGGAGAGGAGGCTCGTTGTGTTTAGACAGCCTGTCCTGATCTGCATGTGCCTCTCAGGAGGAGGAGTGCCCTCGGAAGGTTTTGATGTCTGGCTAACTACCAAGGCCATTGTCTCCCTCCTGCAGGAGGATATGGTTTGGGCAGCAGCCGTGGCATTCTTAACTGAAGAAGAGATGGTTTCCTCAATGTTTTCACTTTTAATTCATTGCCTTCTCCCCCGCCTGTTGTCATGATGGCAAATACATAGTGTTAAATTCTGTCCTCAGGCAGTAATGAGGACTCCACTGTGGAAAACTGGAATCTGGATGTCCTTAATGTTGCAAAGTTATGTGTGACCTACTTTGGTCACAGAAATGATCAGGACAACAGCATCCTATCTTGTGCTCCTGCTCATCCAAGTATTCATCATTGATGTAAATTGTGATGTCCATTGTTACAAGCAGCTGACAAGCATGCATCAAAAAGAGAATTGAAGATATTTCTAACTTCTCTTTCAGCAAACACACCTTTTCTTTTCTTCTACTGACACTGTCATCCATACATCCAGGAACAGGACTTCCTGGTTTTCTGTTCAATAACATTCAATAACTTAAACTCTTGGCAGAATTACATCAATAATGAAAGTGACATATCAATCAGTGTGTTCAGGCTTTGTGAGGGGAAAATTCCATCCTCATTCTATCCTCAAAGAGTTCCACTCTTTTCTGTGCATTCAGAGATACATTATACCACTGATTGGTCATAAGACATTTTGCAGGCCAAATTCATGACTAGAGGAAGCAGGCAGGAAAGGACCAGTCCAATTTACGTGAACTCATTAACATCAGCAATTACTCACTTTTGGGTTCTTCTGTGCCACAGTTTTTGACTATCTGACAGAACTGGTTTAAGGAATGTGTGACAATATCTGATTTAAGTACAAGAAAATTAATAATACAAGGGGAAATGTTTTTACACTGACACAGAACAGGCTTAGATTAGATCTTAGGAAGAAATTCCTCCCTGTAAGGAGGATGAGGTACTGGCACAGTTTGCCCAGAGCAGCTGTGGATGCCCCATTCCTAGAAGTGTTCAAGGCCAGGTTGGATGAGGCTCTGAGCAACTTGGTTTACTAAAAGGTGTCCTTGTTTATGGCAGAGAGTTGGAATGAGAAGATCTTTAGGGTCCTTTTCAACCCAAACCATTCTATGATTCTACAAAACTTACCATCTGAGAGTACAGTGATGCAGTACAGAGCAGAATTGTTATTGCTGTAGCATCCTTAACAATCCTTGCACCTGAATCCAGAGGCATGAAGAGGGAGAAGGGAGCAGGACTTCCAGCAGCTCTTTGCTCTATATTGCTCTTCCCAAGTGCAGGCTCTGCTGACAAGAGGGGTACAGATTCGCTCATCCAGTGATTTCATGGCTGGCACTGCTCTTATACTGCACTGTCTTATGTGAAGAAACTTTAAAAGCTGTGGACTTTCAGATTATCCTTTTTTGAAACAGAGAAACTGAGACACACTGAGAGGAAATGCTTTGTGTGGAGGTACCCATCAGCTCTGAGCAGAATTACAACAGACCTTGTCTCAAGTTTTGGCTTAGTGATATTAGCTGAGTGATATTTCTATTAAAAAACATGCTCTTTCATGTATTTGTGCATTGCTTTGGGTATTTCAGATCTCAGGAGGACTCAAATCTCCCTCTTCTCAATTAAGGAATTGGAAAATCACATATGAGGTGACAACCTTATTTATTCTTCTACCATGACCCTTTAAAAGAGAAAGGAGAAGCAGCTGATACTGAAAAAAAGTAACACTCAAACCAAAGCCCCCAAAAGCTGGGTAAAAAATTTTTTTTAAAAGCCAGTCTTCTGCTTACTTTTATTTTAATAGGCCATCTTCCAAACTTACACAAGGCTAACTATATTACAAGGCATAGATTAACACAGAAAAGTTCTCTAAAGTAGACCTGTTGGAGTTGTCTTTAATATTAAAAGCAGAGTGTTTGTTTTCTTTAATATGGAGGGCAGCACCAATAAAAACACCAGGGAAAGGCCAGTATTACTAGATCACATGTCTGCTTTTATCTCACAGCAGAGTTATAGTAGAATGAATTTTGCTTGGAGACTTGAAAGCTGGACTGCATCCTTTCATGCTGAAATCATATCTGCTGCAAGGATTATTGGAGGATATAATGTTTCCTTCAGCTTCTTATTTTCTTCACTCCTGAATTTGGACTCCTGACCTCAGCTTTTCTCTGGTTATGACCAAGCATTGGCCTTCAATTGAATAGCTGAGCTTTTTACAATCAGATCAGCTTCTGCTCTTGTAATTTCAGACTCATTTTGTGACATTGATATGGTAGAACTTAACTAAAAGCCAAACATTTTATATCTTGGGTAATGACCATACAGGAACTGCCAGGTTTTGCTCCCATGTGTGTAACCATCCAAAACATTCAATATGAGTGCCTGGTGTCAGAGGAGTTGTGCACACTTTGCATGGGGGTCCTTGTTCCTCTTTGTGTCCCTTTTGCAGCACAGCTCTGCACCTGTGCATTGCTCTGGGGGTCACAAAGACTCATCCATGAATGGCAGGTAATTCAGGGTTCATGGCAGCTGAGTCTGGACCCTCTCATTAGCTGAACAGCTAATCAGGCAGAAATTTGTGGGGCTCTGCAGTAAATTACAGGGCAGGGTTAGAGGGTAGGTACTAAAAATATCTATTTCTTGGCTATGCCACTGTTACCTGCTAGAACCAGAGGAGGCTAATTGCACTGGATTATCTGCACAGGTAAGGTTAGATGTACTATTCAGAAGAGTGCATAATCTGGGAAGCCTTCTGTTCATAGGACTCATGATTTTTTTTTTAATTGCTCTTTATTAATTGGATATGACATGCCTTGTACTTTCTCTCACTAAAGAGAAAAGGAAGATTGAAGTTTGGTCGTGCACTATCAGCTTGAGTGTACAGCTATTGACCTTGTAGCCAAGAAATTTGAATGTCTTTAAATGTCTGAGACACCAAAAAAGGTGTTGGAATGTGGTCTTGAAATCATACAGTACTGGGCTTGGTACAGTCATTTGTTATCACTGTAACAGCTACTTCATGGACATTTCTTATTTGTGTGAGTGTGAAAATAAGGATAACCAGATACCTCTGCTATATTGTCCTGTAAAAACGTGGCCTTTTGTAAATAAGCCACAGCCTTACTGTATTTAAATAACTTTCTGGTGAAAGTAGGACTCAAGAGTATTTTTCAGGAACACAGATTGAGAGAAGTTTATTTAGCAGAGTCTTTCAAGCTGATTAAACTTTTTTCCAGAACACAAACTATGCCTGGAGAAATGGGACTGCTAGTGAAGTTTTGCCTCTGAATACAGTAGACATTATCTTCACTCTGAGTGAAGTCAGTGGCAGAAGTGTCTCTGGTATAAAAGGAATAGGAAGCAGTACCTATCAAAGAGCATAATGTTGCAGATTTTCCAATATTTGCATTGCCAACACAGATAAGGACAGTTTAGGGGATTTTCACTCAAGTTCTGTATTTGGAAAAAAATAATGTGCAAAAGTGGATGTGTTTTGCAAAGCTGTTTGTGCCTTTTGATTGACACCTTACTGCTAACCATTTATTTTAGACTAGCAATCCTCTTGTGCATAGGAGTTCATAGGAGGAATTACCTGAATTAAATACATTTTGTTTTATTTTTCAGAGTATTAGTGGTAGTGAAAGTACATTAAACGGGCCTGTAATTCACTGCATTGTGAAGAACTAACTTATTAAACAAACTTAGTAGAGAATGTAAAACACTTTAAGCACTAAACAGAGGCATTAACCATTGCTAATTAAAATTGAACTTGCAAGGTATGGCATTCTTCTTAGTAGAAATGTAGGGAACACTGTCCCTTAGTGGTGATGAGGAAGTATTGCTTAGGAAATAGCTGCACAACTACTTGATCATCTTACTGTGTACATTGTAGTGAATATCTGTTGCTGGGAATTAATAGCAGCACAGGGCATGCAAAGCCTTAGGTTATGTCCTGACATTGTACATTAAATAATGGAGTATGGAAAAAGAAGGCCAGCACTTCTCAGAGGTTGTTTATTTCCAGAACAGGGTGAAAAGTACAGAACTCGATCCCAACATAATTTGTACTCCAGTAAGTGCCTCACTTTTCCACCTGTGGTCCTGAACTCAGTGTGTGACACCCTTATGCTGTAAGAAAATAACATTTTCACTTCCTAGTGCAGATGAAAAAAAGCTGATGTGCATTTGGGCAGGTATGCCACAGGCAGACAAAACCATGTCATTTTTCTTCTTGGCACCCAGGCTTCCTCACTGCCTTTGGGAGAAGGCATTCCTGGGCTTCAGGCATTGCTCTGGAGGAACTTGCTCCTTTTCTCTGTGCAGCCATGGTCTACGGATGGTCTGAGGATTCAGTCTCCAGAACTGTGTAGTTTGTCTGCAAGAAACTCATTTTCACTTAAAAATGAGGACTTGTCATTTTCTCCATGTATCTGTTCAGTGTAACAGATGTCACTGCCTTGTGAGGATAGTAAGACTATTTACACATGTATTTGCATGGCTTCTTTTAGATCTTTTAAAGATCATTCTGTCAATACACTATTTTTGCCAGCAGTATTTTTTTGTCTCAGGCCTGGCACATGACAACTGATTGTCAACAATATGAATGAAAGGGCATTTGTTGGAAGGACTGCTAAAGTCTGGCAATGTAATGTGCCTTTTTTTGTACCTGCTCCTGGAGAGTCCCAAGGCCTGACACTTCTCCATAACTCTGGCACAGCATGCACAGACAGTGTAAGCCAGGGACAGGGGAGGCTTACTGATGATTGTCTGGGTTGTATCTGCTTAGACAGTGGACTTTTGGAGGATTTGTCTCTTAAATCCTAGATATACAGGATTCTGTCTGTTGGGATATATTTGGTGAAGCTGGGCTGGCTCCTAAAAATTTTTCTGATATAGAGATAGGTCAACATGTGAGCAGGAAGAGGCTCAGAATGTCTAACTGTAATAATCATGATTAATTTTCCTCTGTGGTTCTCTAAAGACAGAAAGGAATGAATCCTGTGAATGGTGAACTATCTGCTACCTCACTATTGCTTTTAGGCTCATTTCCTACACTCCCAGCTTTCTTCAGTCATGGTGGCATGTTCAGAGTGAAACTTGCACACTGAGCTTTCAATTACCTTCAGCTGAAAACTTGTCCCAAATCCTCCACTGAGGCTTTTAGGAGAAGAGCCCAATTTATCCAAACAATCACATGGATGCGTTGTCTGCATCTTTCTGTTTCTTCAGTCTTCTCCCCTCCAAAGTGCATCCTTACCAAGTTTTAGAGAGAGTTTTCCTTAGGAAGTATCTGTGGGGATCTTCTCTGGAAACTCCTGGGTTACTAACCATTAATTTACCCTGCTAAATTAACAAGCAGATGTTTGGCTGCAGCACTGGCCAAAGTAAAAAAAGCGGTAGTGAATAAAAGCACCATTTTTCAAGAAGAATATAGTAGCATGATATAAAAATTGCCAAGTTTTGAGAAGAAACAGTCTTCATCATTTTTCCCCTGTAATTACTTGAAATGCAGCAGAATCGATTTTTATCTCAAATTCGTGGGTTTAAAGACCATTAATTTCCTTTGGGAATTCATTTTCATTTTATTAACAGCACATTGTTTTTTCATATTGTAGCATTTATCAGTTGAAATATGTGCTTTTTATAGACACTGGCAGTATTACTGATAATAACAGTGAGACTCAGTTACCAAGTTCTAGAAGAAAAACTCAAACAAAACCAGGAACATAGAAAAAGGTGTTATAGAGGTAACCCAGACATGATCTCAAGATGTGACCAGCTATGGCCAACTCTCTCTTTTGTTCTAACATTCATGATGCCCATAGCCACAGGTAGCCTTGTATTCCATATGTAATGCTCTACACATACCCTCACACTGAGGTAGGGCTGAGCTGTGGGACTGATTGTTGGGCAGTTTCACTTCTCTCCCAGGAAGAGAGTAACAGAACACAGTGAGGGGCACAGCTGGTGCTTTTTAATGGACAGTGTTGTTGGATGTGTATTTTGGTAGCCTCTTGAAGTGTGTGGGTATCTCTGTAATTTAATTGGGGACATTTTTCAGAGCTGAACTGTCAAATCTCCAGTACTGTCTGTTCTTCAGACTTCTGCTCTCAGCTTGTACTGTGGGCATGGAGGTTTACCCAGAGAAAGATGACAGGACTGTAGCACAAATCACACTGAGATGGGGTGTGTGTGCATGTATTGAAGAGGAAAGGGAAGAAAGGAAGTTCAACCTGCCTGCACATTTAATGGAAAACACTTCTAAGGTTTTCTAAGGTACTTCATTGGCCTTCTACAGGTCTCTGGCCAGTGCACATTTGTTTTCCCACTTCCCAGATGAGCCTGCTTTGCTGGGAGGTCTCAGGGCCCACACAACATGCCTGTGAGATGGTGGCTGATACACTAGGTGCTTATGTTCTCTTCCTGTATGTTTTCTAGGATTCTTCTAGGATGTATGAAAACCTTTGACTGTATCCCATATCTGTCACCTGGCTGTACCAAAAAGATGAGCATTTGAAACCAACAAAAGCTTGTGTGAATTCACAGTATATTGAGTGCTGCTCCATATGTGGCTCTTCAGACACAGAACTGAATGGCACCATCCATTGGGATGTAGCAAAACACTGCTTCTGTGCCCTGATTTGCCTGTAAAACTGCCAGTGGGTGGCTCAGGGCAGTCTTCAAGGGAACAACTTCCACTAATTGCAAACAGATGTGCTGGAAGTGCTATCTAGTAGGAAGAGCAAGGCATATGGGCAGATAGGACACCTTCATCTTTCCAGTCATTTTAATACTTCCTGATGATCAGCTCATCTCTGTGCTCACACTGGAAAAATGATGAAGGTGTTTTAAGCCTTCATTTAAGCACCATCTGTGAGGTGCTTTGAGATCCCTGGGATGGAAGAAGGATAGTGATGGATGTGTGTGCTGGTGTATCATGGAAATCAGCAATATATTTTGGGGTGTGAGGAGCAATTTGTAATAGTGCGTGTTAGATTCTTCATGGCAATTTGCTTTAATAACACCACAGATTTGTTTGCATCAGCTTCATGGACAGCCTTGTTCCTTTTCATGCAGTTCAGGAATCTGACAGGAGATGGTTGATTTCCTCCATTTATACACTGTGGAGAAGAATTTTAAAAACTTGAAAACATCAATAATGCTTTAGTGGTTTCATGAAACTGTTGATTTTTTTAAAAAATTGTTTTATTGAACCACTAGATTACAATAGATGGGTCAATTTATCTCACTGTGTCTTTACATATATTTAGATGGTTCCCATCTCTGTAGAACTTGTGTGCCTCCCAAGTATTTTAAAACAGAAAAAAGCCTTTCCTTCACCTTTCTGTCCAGTCATTAAGAGGAACAGCTTGATTAGACTATAGGGCTTGGATTTGTTGGGCTGGCTGCTAGCATTCTTTGCATGATTGTGTGTGAAGAAATGAAGCTCAGGAGAGAAGTTTTGCATTTGCTTCTGACTGCATTTAGATTATTTTAAAATTATTTCTATCTCTGTGAGACAAAGTAAGTTCCAAAGTGCAGAAATACTGCCTGGGAAATGTGGAACCCCCACACTCTTTTCTCACCCCTTGGTCCACAGTGGCAGTGTTCCAGCAGGAGCTGGCTATGGAAGATTATGAAGGACTTTGAATATCACAAAAGAAGACCAAAGTCTGCACTTAATAAGAACCTAGGGTGAGCAAAGCACTACACTGCTCTCCTTTGCTATTCGGACATCTGCTGTATTTTAGACCTGCTGGTTTGTTTCAAAGCACAGAGAATTGCAGTAATTAAGCTGCAAGACACAATTTATGCACCAGTGTGTCCAGGCATGCACTCCTTAGGATGAGGTGCTATCTTCTGGCCAGTCCCACCTGGAAGAGGTTATTTCTGCTGACAGGGGTGTTCAGACATCCACTGGCAATGTGGAGGACACAGACACCCTAAGGCTGTGAGAGAGATGCAGCAGCTGACTAAGAAACTCTGCTGCTGTTGGGATGTGAGGGCAATGTTTAACACAAAACTGAGCAGAGAGATGAATCTGCACAGTCCAGAATGGCAGGTCCTAAACAAGACACCAGACTGAAAAGATATCAGCTTCATTCACCGTTTCACTGTTCCCACAAGACAGAATTTTACAGTTTAAGTTCCACCATGATGTTGAGAGCAATTGGCTTCTGGAGACAACAGAGATCTGAGTAAATTGTCCCAGTCATTTCTTGTGAGCATGTGCATCATCTGATGTGAGTTACTCCTGTAGTAGAATTTAGAAGAGCCTTTTGCAACCCATCTACACCCACACAACCCTACACCCATATGCCAGAGAACAATTATCAGGAGTTTCAGTTGCTATGTGTCCAGGCCTGCCCAGGTTAGCCTTAACCTTTCTGGTCTGGACAATCTGAGCTTTGTAAACATGGTGGCATGGATCATACCAAGCTTGCCAGGGGCTGTGGAGACATTTGTAGGCTGATACCACCAAGTCCTCATTACTAGTAGCATCATGTAAGCTGGAATCCATTCAGCTCAGCTGTGCCTAAGTGCTGACTTTATGCTTTCCTCCTGTCTATGGACAAGTTGTGGCTTCATCCCTGAGTTTAGGTCTTTTTCACTGTCTTTTTTCTTCTTGCCTTTTCTGCCACAGACCATCAGAGCATCCCTTTGTGCTGTGTGACAGGGAAGGTGGATAGGAAAGTTCTCCAGAGTAGCTAAGACTTAGGGAGGTCTGACAGGGTTTCACCACCTCATCTCTCTTGTGCCTCTTGGCTAGGGAAGATGTTCTGCAAGTCTGATTCAACGTGATGGCACATGCTGAATTAAGAAATTAGCATTTGCCTTAGTTAGATGGATGTTCGTTTGGTGTCTCTCACTCTGCCCCTCAGTCTGGGCACGAGGCCAGCGGCACAGTTCAGCTCGGAGCCCTCGTGGAGCTCTGGAGTTCTGTGGAAGATGCAACGCGTTTTAAGGCACAAATCTCCACAATGCCCGAGAGCAGCGCAGCTCTTCAGCAGCACGCGTTAGAAGGCTGGTTTAAAAGCAAGCCACTGACGGTGACCTGGGCCCCTGCAGGAACCCCCCGGCGCTGCCTCGGGCTGGGTGCACGGCTGCTCCGGACGGAGCCCGCCGGCAGCGCGGAACACCGCAAAGCTCCGGGGGCCTGGTTAAACCCTGGCCTCAGCCGGCCATCGGCAGTAGTGTCCCCGCACCACGGGATGTCACTACGGAGCTAGAGGACACCTTTGTATTTCGCTGCATTTTATAGCCTTTCCTCTGGTGCTGTGACCGCGCGTCACTGAAAGCACCGCTGCCTTCAGCGGGCTCTGGGGCCGCCGAGCGCACCCCGGCGGGCACCGAGCAGCCCGCCCATCACGGGTGGAGAAAATTATTCGGCCCTTTTTGCCTCCCAAGTAACCTCTGCCTCTCGGGGACGGCACCACCTCCCCACCCAGCCCGAGGAGCAAGGGACCGGGACGCCGGTGCCGCCCGGGTGCTGCGGGCAGCCGGGCCCCGGGACCGGGCCCCGGGACCGGGCCCCGGGACCGGACCCCGGGCTGCGGGTGCCGCCCGCATCCAGCCCCGGAGCATCGCGGAAGGAGGAGGGGGGCGAAAGCGGGTTCACTTCCGCCTGGCTGCAGGAACCACAAGCCCCCAGAATATATTAGAATAATAATAATAGTCCCCCCCACCCCAGCCCCGTTTTTGTCCCCCTGGAAGGAGGGGGTGGAGAGCAGAGCAGCGAGGCTGCCGGCGGGCGGATCGATGTGGAGCCGGTGAGGCACCGCGGCCGGCCCCAGCTCCCCGCCGGCGAGGCACCGCGGCCGGCCCCAGCTCCCCGCCGGCACCGCGGCCGCGGCCGGCAGGACAAGCGCAGCCTCCCCGCGGAGAGGCCAGGGAGAAGGTCTGTGCTTTGCCTTTGTACCTAGCGTGCCCGGCACCAGGCTGTGCCCTGGGCGGGCTCCTGACAGCCCGCGGCCCTCCTGAAACCAGCCGGGCAACAAAGCCCAGCCGGGGGTCCGTGCGGGGCTGCAGCTTGCGGGAGGGCTGGGAAGAGCCCCGAGCTCTTTGTCACCACCCGGCTCTCTTCGGTAATTCCCAGATCTGTGCCTTCTAACCACCCCGAACCCTGTCCTCGGGCTGGGGGAATCTGGTTATTTGAGGCTTCAGGGTCCATGGAAAAGGCTCCGGCATGTGCGTGGTGCTGCCGGTTGGGCCTGGATGCTGCGGACCGGGATGCCGCGGACCGGGAGCCGCGGTGCCGGCTAGCGCTGCAGGCAGGCATAGGGAGCCTGGCGGGGGGCAGGAAGGGAGGGGAGGCCAAGGGCTTTGCAGGCTCCTCGTGTGAGCCTCCGGCGAGCCAGGCTGCTTTGCCGTGGCAAAATAAGGCCAAGTTAAGTGCCATAGATGCACCTTCCCATGCCAGATGCGCTCCTTGAGTGACTTGACATTCAAACATCTCAAGATCGTTGCTTTTCACATATTAAACATTTCCCAACTTTAAACTTGTTATTTTTAATCTGGAGGCTCAGTGGAACGGTCATAAGTGTCTTTACACGAGTCACTTCCAGACTTAGAGAAGACAGAAATTGGAATGGGCTGCCTTTGAAGTCAATCACAGCCTAAAACTTATCATTTTGCCAGTGACATAATCCATCTGCCCGTCTAGCCGTTCCTGGTTTGGATCTCATGCCCTAGTTTAAGGGATCACCATCAACTGGCTGAGCAGTTTAACAGATTGGTAATGGTAAATACAATGTTAGAAGTGGAGATGAGCACTGTGGACCTCTACTGAAACAAAAAAGCAATGTATAGCAATGTATAAGGGCAGTGATTTACTTAAGATTAGTGAAAGACTGGGGAAGAAAAACCCTGCCCTCTCATTGCCCTGTGCCTGCACTTTCAATTCCATTCCTTTTGCCCCTTTTTGTCCAGCCGGAATGGCTAGGATAGTTTAGGAGCTACTTGCCTTCCTTTCTGAACCTTTTACAGGAGGTATGTTTACAAGAGGGAAGAGAGAAGAGAAAGTGTGAGTGTTCAGTCTAGAGAGACATCCAGCAATGAAGGTATGGCACAGAAGGAATGAGACACAGTGAGCTAAAGCAGTCTGAGAGCTGTTTTGTGAAAAAAATAAAAAGCAACTGGTCCATCTGTCATCTTGCTCATTTCCTTTCATGGAGTCCGAAGGTGTGTTGAAAACAGTTTAAAGTTAATGTTCTGAAGCATGTGAAATAAGCTCCTAACTTAGATGTGAGGAAGTGGAGTGACTTCTCAGTGGTCCTGCAGTCACAGCTTCACATAGTGTCCAGCTGGGGTTCAAGTGTCTCCTGGTGTGGTCAGTTGCAAAGAGTTTTAATACGGGGCTGTAGAACACAGTTACCCTTTTGCTTGGGAATCTGCAGAGGAAGGGAAGTAATTTTCTTTGATTCTGCTTCCCTTTGAGTAATTTCTTCTGAGTTCTCTTCTGCCTGTGATGTGACTTGAATTTTTGGTGGGGATGGGATGCAACTCTGGCTTCTTGGTCGGCTGGAGAGGAAAGTGCTGCCTGGTTAGGCAGCTATGTAGATCTGCTGCTGTATATGGTGGGCAGTTGCAAAAGCATGATTAATTCAGCTGTGCATCTTTCCTGTAAACTGAGTCTTGTGAAGGTAGTCACCACCTCAGAGTCAGCTACACTCAACTGTGAGCTTGGGATTTATACCACAGAAACCAGTGGGTAGGAGTAAAAGTAGTAACATATTAACTTTGGGTTATACTATTCAGTGCAAAGATGTCAAAATAAGTGAGAGGTGCTTTACCTGTGAATGAAAGGTAGAAGTACAGTGTAGTGCTGGTGTATGGTACAGGTAAAGCCATCCCTCTGCCATAGGCAGCAGTGATAGAGAGCATGAATCTTTCTGCATCTGTTGTCTGATGTAAACGTTTAAATTGCTGAAATTTCATCTTGGTCTTTAAAAACTAGGGTAACATCCCCCCAAACCCTTACCAGCAGCTGTACTGTTATTTGAATGCTGTTGTGTGGATTTCTCTTTAAAACTGGGTTTACTCTCCAGAAGCCAGGGAAATCTGAATATTTATCTGCATTAGCAGAATGGTATTAAATGCAAAATCCTTAGCTGCCATGAATATTTATTCTTATCTTAGCTGGCTTCAAACTGCATCTCTGGCTGATTGCCATCCCTGAAGGTTATGTTCACAGAGGTTTTGGAGTGGACGCTCACACACTGTTACACCTCCAGATTTCATGTTCCTTAATATTTCTAAACAGATTGTCAGTAGTTGGCAAACAACTACATAAAAACAGACAGTCAGTGAAGAAAGTCCAAAAATACCTTTGGGCATCAATAGATATCACTTTAAATCATCAGATCATAACTATTTCAGTATATGTAAATACTCTCAGTCTCTCACAGTGCTCTCTTGAGTGCCTTGAAATTATCCTCCTACTTGAAGCCTTAGCCCTTCAGATAGAATAAGATACATTTTGAGATCCTCTAGATTTTTTTTTTTTGGAAAGCTCCCCAGTAATCTTTCTTTCAGTGCATCATATTCTAGAAGGTTTCACTATGGAACCAGGGGTCCATAGTCACAGGGCTGTTGAGCACAGCAGGGTATGTATAGAATCTCCCTGGACACACTGAGTCCATGGTGGATGAAGTATTTATTGAGTGCACTGGAGGAGGTTTCTGAGTATAGAGCTCTCCATTGTGGGTACTGGCCTTTGTGGATGTTTTGTGGGTAGTGCTATTATTCCTTTTAGCTGAGTAGTGGCAGCCTGTCTCCATTCTTGATCAGTGCAGAGAGTCAGTTTAAGTATTATAGAAATATATTGATACTTACTAAGGCCCTATGGTCTGGTTCCAAATTACCCCAAGAAAAATCACAGAATAATTTAGGATAGATGTGTCTTGTGGGGTTGATATAGTCCAACCTGCTGCTGAAAGCAGGGCCAATTTTTAGCTGGTTCCTCAGAGCTTGGCTCAGTTAAATTAGCAGTATCTCCAAAACCAGAGATCCTACAACCTCTCTGATGCAGTTTCATTGTTTGACAATCCTCATGAAAAAAAATTTAATCAGAATTCCCTGTGTTTCAGTTTGTGTCTGTTACCTTTCACTGTACACCTCTTGGAAGAGTGTGGTTCCAACTTCTATACCTTCTTGGTAGGTAAAGGTATATACATAAATAGTTTGATATATAGAAAGAGTGAGCATGAAGAGATGTGAAAAGGGCCTTTCCATATCTGTTTTTCGTTACAGGCAGCTTTCCTAAGGCTAAGATCTTCATGTGGTTTACTCTGATGTGAAGTTAAGATTGTCACAGCTGTAGCCTTGCAATGAACCTGTCTCCTAAATCCTGCCTTTGAGTGCAGCATTGTGTGACAGACTGTGGACCATGTTACTGAACTGGATGAAGTGCTGAATTAATGTGTCTCCTTTTCTACCTGTGGGGTTTTCCAGGAGCTTCTTGCATTTTCAGTAATGAAACCCGTTTGTTGGCATGTTTTTCCCCTAAGGGATTAATTTGATTTTGGGGTGGATCTATCCTGTCTTTTTTGTATGGTGTAAGACACTTCCTTCCTTGACACCAAGTGTGACCCAAGCAAACTCACTGACCAGTGTCAGCAGTTTCCCAAACTTTAAACCTTGGGTACCATCAAGTGGCAGCATTATCTGCAAGGCTACTTGTGATCATGAGCACCAAACACTGTAGAAGTTACAAATTTCTGTGGGAAAGGGAAAGGGAACAGGAAAGGTATGGATCATCTGCTCTGGCCTCACATGTCACTAGGTCTCATAAGCAAGAGCTTTGAAACAGCATGAAGCTGTGTTGGGAGAGGTTTAGGCTGGATATTAGGAAGAGGTTCTTCACAAGAGCAGGGTTGGGCACTGGAACAGGCTCCTCAGGGAAGTGGTCACAGCACCAGCCTGACAGAGCTCAAGAAGCATTTGGACAATGCTCTCAGACACATGGTGGGATTACTGGGGTTGTCCTGGGCAGGACCAGCTGGACTTGATGATCCTTGTGGGTTCTTTCAACTCAGGATATTCTGTGGTTCTGTGATTCTATGAACATGTGTCAGCCAAAACAAAATGGAAATTAAACTGTGTAGGAGATAAAAATACCTTTATAGGTGAAATAATGGATACTGCTCTCCGCTAAATACACCATTTATGAGTTCTGAAGTTGGGAAATTTGTATTTAAGTTTTTCCATCCCTCCCAAGTCCTGGACCGCTGCTCCTTTCTGTTATGTTGCTGTTAGGTAGTGTGGAGTTCATTAAAAAAATCTTTTCCAATAGGCTCAAGCAGGTTAATACACTTTGATATACACATGGTGGTGCATTAAAAAGTCGGTGAAGCACTGATTGAATTTTCAGTAACAATTTCTGTTCTAGTCCTTAATGACTGATTTATGCAGAGGTTAGTAGACAGCAATAATCAAACAATGTCTCTTACATAATAAGACAGATGATCAGCTGCAAAAACTGATCTGCTGTCTGGTGGTTGGTGTGAATGTTTTATTTTTGTGGTAGCATAGGGACTGCAATATTAGAGTAGGTTTGAAGGTCACCTGCTCTGCTGTTCTAGCCTGATATGACTTGTCTGTGTGGCTCAGGTGACAGTATAAAGACCATACAATAGGAACTTGCTGGTCAGTTCAATTCCCCACATTGTAGTTCATTTTCTTGCCTTCATAGATCAGCACACATATTAATATGTTTTTCAGAAGCTTATCCATATAAATTTAAGGTCACTTTCCAGCAGCACTGATACTAAATTCTACAACAGACTACCTAGGGAGGATGCAGCATCTTCACTGCTGAAGATTTTGGGGAGTAAGAAAGCAAGCATTGCTAAGGACAAAAGTATTCAAGTGGGGGATTCAGGCCTGTACCATCAGTTAAACATTGCTGAGAGCTTCTATTTCACACACAGGTGGTCACTCCTGAATGTTTGCAGCACAAGCTCTCTTCTTTGCCCACCTCCCAGCCCTTGCCATCAAAAACATCCCTTTCATCCCACCTATGGGTGAATGTACAGCACAGGGCTGGTGGGCAGGGCAGAGCCTGTGACACTGCAGCTTTTCTGCCACATTAAGTAGTTCACAACATGTAGGGTGTGGAGCTAAGCAAAGCATGGGAGATTTCCCTCCTTCAGTACACTGGGGTAGTTACACAAATACATAAAAATATGGGATAGAGCGGAGGGAAAAGGTATGTGTAGAAATAGCAGTCATAATTCTGTTGAACTCAGTAGGAGTTTGTGCCCTGATCTTCAGTTCTGCTCTACACCTAACCTGTAGTGTTAGATGTTAATTAATCTTCCCATTGGTCAAGGGCCTCATCAAAGTTTGACTAGCCATTTCAAGGAAATCAGTTTATTGCTGAGTAACAATGAATCAAATCCTTCAGATTAAATGAAAAATCAGGAAAAGCCCAAAAGCAGACAAGGCAGTAAGATCGCTGACCTCTGGAAGAAGCTGTTACTGGAGGAACATTCTCTGCTCATCCACACAAGCTCTTGCAATAGGACTCCCAGAGCAGTGATACTCTTTGGAGTACACCTTGGCAGGACAAACTTATCTGAGAAAGAGGCTGTAAGTACAGGAAGATCCCCATTTAGTGCTGAGGTCACAGGACTATTATCAGCTGATTTGGATTCTGTCCCCAATTCTCCTCTTGCCCTGCTTTGAGAGACTGGATTTTTCACTTAACCTACCTGCACTTTGTATCTTCTAGATGCAAATTATGCAAATCTTCTAGATAGAAAATTATTTTTATTTATCTCTTTGAGATTTCTATTAAAAAGATGCTATGTATCATCCTCACTCTTTACAGTCAGCTAGAGGCAAATCATTTAAAAGCTCCATAAGCACATTTTGCCCTGACAGATCTTTAAGGACCATTTCACTGGGACTCCTTGATAGCTGCAAGAACTGAAATGGGATATCCTCTTCTTTCATATTCAGAAAGGCACTTCAGACAGGTGTCTGCCCAGGCTGTTGTCCAGCAGAGAGTTCACCGAGAGAGCACATGCCCACATGAGGTTTCGTCAAGAGTGTGGGATTTCATTTCTGCCATACCACCTGCAAATCACAGCAGCCATGTGACAAATGGGGCAGGAACCTTTTGCTTGTTTTGTGGGGTTTTCCCATAGGATCAAAGAAACTGTCCATTTTAATTTTCAGATTAGTGCATGTATTATTAATTAATGAAGAGGTCTGTTGGCTTTGCCCTGCTTAAATGTTTATCAGGGGAAAAATTATACCTTGAAGAACTGTTTATTTTAAGATTTTTCCTCTCCTAACAGCTAGCGATGTTTACCACTGATCTCCCCAGTGGTGGCTGGAGTGTCTTTGGCTCTGAGCCTGCACAGGAAGAATAAGGGAATAATAAGCTGAAGGGTTGTTTTTAGGGGATTTTTGACTGTTGTTTGTTTTCTTCATTATGTGTTTGAGGCTTGTCTCCATGAGAAAACTCTAAGTAACCACAGAACTGAGGAAATTCTAGTATCTTGGGAACTGAGGAGTGAAAGATGAGAAATATGATGGAGATTTTCAGGCAAAAAACTGTTTATGTTTTTACAGAACATTCAGCACTTGTCTGCAGTGCTTTGGCTGCAGTGTGGTTTTTTTCTGTAGACCACCCCAACAGAATCTGAGAAGAGCAAATTTGATATTAGAGAATATTTTAAGAAACTACTTTTACTGTCACATCCCTACTCTGGCTATAAATACCCATTATGAAAGCAGTGTAAAATCTTTATGTAGTATTTTACTGTAATGTTTGTGTTTGTCTTCCTTCTTTCTCTCATTCTCACTCTGTGATGAGTGTAAGAAGGCTTAGCACTGACAGGACAAGATGACACTTCTTCTCCAGCACGAGTTACTATTGCTCTTCTTCTACCTCTCTCCTGTTGGAACCACTTAGGAGACACCTGCAGCAATGGGAAGTTCTTCCCCCAAAGGTAGAGTCAAGAAATTCTGCTAGATTTACATTTTCTCCCTGTTAAACAATGTTGAGTATCAAGCAAAGGGTCTTTTCAGTGGGCCGTGTTCCAGTGGCAAGATTGTAAATTCTTATTTGGTATAATTTTTAGAAATTCCATCCCCAGAAGTGTCTGACTAGAAGGAAGTTCAATGAAAATTGAAATTCTTGAAGCCAAAGAGTTCAGAAAAATAAGCCCTAAGCAGCTCTGCTCAAGATTACATAAGGAACCAGCTTTTAGTCCCTCCCCTTGGTGTTTTTTCATATTTCATCTATCAACTACAAAATCCTCAGACAGCTTCTGAACACCTCATCCAGGAAGGAACCCTCATAATTCAGTGGAGTCCAGTAATCTTGTGACCCAAAATATCTTCCAGTTTATTCAAATGTTTTCTTTAATTCTATGAAGTTTCTAGAGAATTCATCATCTTCAGGTAGTTCATAGAGAAGGAAATGTGCTGATCAAGATAACAGAAATCATTATTTGCTTTAACTACTCAGATATGGCTTCTTGAATTTTCCCGTCAAGCTCCAGAACTACTGGTATTTATTCAAGTAAGATGATGAGATGACTTATTTTCAGTTGGCAATTAGTACGTTGGCTTTAGGGAATGAAAACTGTGTTACATGAGAAACAAGAACAGCAGCATCAACAAAAGATTTTCGTCTGTTCCTTGTGCCAGTCTGTGTTGTGTGTAAATCTGTAATTCTCAGCTGCCTTATAATCAACCACGTCTGGAATCTGGGGTGTGCCTGTGGTCTGGAGTGACTTGCCTTTGCTAGCTGCTGGTTGGGCTCGTTTTGGAGAACAGCTTGGGAAGCTGAAGGCTTGCTGAGCCTGCCAAGATCCATTCTAGGGAATCCATGGTACTCTTACCACTGCAGCTTTGCACTTTTGACTTGGAATGAGGTTGGCCATCTATTGGACACCCTGCAGATTTTTAATACCAGTCTTTGCTTCAAAAGTTTCCACCAAGGGGATTTCAAGGGGGATCCACGCAGGTGAAGCCATGATTGCAATTTTCTAGAGTTAAGTGAAGTGCTAAGGAAGAGGTATGTGGGCACACACAATACGTGTGTGAATTGTTTTAACTCATCTTTAATCCTTTAGGTTTGGAAGTGGAAATAACACCTCTTTTTTCTTCCTGTTTCTTGGATGGAGGGGAAAAAAAAAGAAATTATCTCTGCCCTTCTATATCTTTCTTGCAGAGAGCTTGTGAGGTAGTAGGGAATCTCTCAATTAATGTGCTTCCTGTTTTTTCAAAAATGGGGTTCTCCCTCAAGTTTTTCGAGTTGAAGCTTTCTCTTGATGGTTAATAAATAGCCAGGAAACAAACTCAGCTGAAGATCCCTGTCCAAGGAGAACAAAATATGAGGACTACAGAGTCATATTTTCAGAAATCAGAAATTAATGATGAATTTATTATTTCAGAAATCTGAGTTAACTCGGCCAAGAAGACAGACATGTAAACACAAAGGCTTTGTTCATTATTGATGTTAAGATATCAAACACATTCTGTGAGACTTTATTTAAAGTGGAACTTACCTGTGTTGTCTAGAAAGGACAAAATATCTCAGGAAAGTTTGCATATGATGTCTTGAGTCTCACTCTGAACTTCTCTCTGGAGAGTCCAGTCCTCAGCTGGTTTTTACTTAACTCTGAGGCTTAAATTAGGAATGAGTTGAAGTTTTGCCTTTTTTGAAATCAGGACAGTCTTAATTTTGAATCCAGGTAAGCATGTGGGTTTCATACTCTTTTTAAAGAATTTGAGGCACAGGTTCCAATTTTCTATTTGGGATTTGTTCTGATTCTCACTGAGAGCATCAAGTTGGAAATCAAAATATATGCCATTTGTGCTTACAAGAAGTTACGGCTGTAATTGCACACAAAATTAGAAGCAATTTTAGGAAAAAAAGTCTAATTTTAGGAACTCTTAAGTAACTTGTCCAAAGTGTTTTAACGCGTATGAACAAGGACTGTTCATTTCCTTTTGTTGCATGTGCAAAGTTTGAATAATGTGCTTATGGAGTGCAAGAGGTTACAAAGGAGATAGATTTCTTTATTGCTTGACTTGTTTGTGAAATACATTTTATGTCATGAAGCACCGATTACCTAAATTAAAAATCCCAAACAATGGTGTTGTCTCATTTGGTAGGAAGCAGAGATTGTGTGGACAACTGAAAGCTTGCTTAAAGGCAATCTGTGACCCACTCCATACTGTTCTTATGCTAATGTGAGAATGGGTATCCTGGGTACCATCTGCTGTCCCTGAGGTCCCGGCCTTGGGCATTCAGAATTGGTTTGCTTTATTAATGCTAGGCCATCCAGAACAGCAGCCGTGCATTTGTTATAGTCTGTGAAATCACAAGTTCCAATTGTAAGCATACAGAGATAACTGTCACTTTTAATAATTCACTCAAATGCGATAGCCACCACTTTTTCCGACCTCTCAGGCAGAGATGCCATCTTTCAAGCTGGAGTTACCTTCAGCAAATCCAACAAAGGCCTCTCTGACTTTTCAGGGTGATGGGGTTTTACTTCCTTGGAAGGTCATTTCATTAGGTAGTGGATGGATTTATTGGCTGGCTCTGCATTTTAACTTTTGTAAATGCCCCCTAGAGAAACAGAAGAGTATCTTGATATAAATCAAAATTAATTAATAGGACATACAACATGATTGTTTTTAGAGGGGCTAAAGGGCTGGGTTATCAAATATCCTCAACTAGTCTAATTAAACCATTTGAGATTTAAAGGACACCATGCATCAGTTTTGCCTAAGCTTACTGTCAGGACAAATGGCTACAATCTCAGTTTTAAGTACCCAATAAAGTCTCATCGAATGATGATTCTGTTTGTGCTTATTAGCTGTATGGTTCTTCCTTTGGTGTGCATGGCTAATTAGAAAACTATTCTTGTGAATATTTACGTTGCTTATTGTCAAGTGCCCCAGGTACAAGTCAGCATAGTTCAGCTGGTAGCCAGCAAGCCAGGGGCTTCTGCCTTGCTGCTTGGGCCCATAGTCTCAAAACAGGCAGAGCACACAAAGCTCAGAACCTGCACATCTCCTGCTTCATCCCTGCCAGGTGTGCAGGGTGGTTCCTGAGTTGTCACCCAGTTCACAGCCTTTTCTAGGAAATAGAATCTTGGCTTCCTTCCATTTTCCAAGTGAGGGAAGTGAGGCATGGCCTAATGCTGTGCCCTGTGTCCCCAAGCCTGCACCAGCACTGGGAGCATGGGAGCTGTGCCAGATTCAGCCTCAAACTGCCCACAGTGGGAGTGCAGGGGGAACTGGAGGTATCTGGGGTGTGGAGAGGCAGTGAGGCCATGGTGAACAATGTGACAGGCTGTGGTCTCAGCTGATGTCAGGCTTTTTGTGGTGTCCCAGTGAAAGAGCGTTTCATGGCAGAATGGGCACGGAACAGTCTCACCAAGGCTTTTGGGCAATCCAGTGAGAGTGTAATTTTGGGGGCTGACTCTCCAGACTCTCCTGATTGCTCCGTTTCAACTTGATCTGTATGCAGAATTTATTTATGATGACCTCTGTGATGAAAAAAATTAGCCAGTTACCTAGTAAGCAATACAGCCAACAGGGAGAACAACTTTCAGCAGCTGCTTTTGTCCCCTCCCTTGCCTCCAGAGCTTTTTGTTTCTTTCAGTTATGGCTGAAGGAGTCAAGCACTCCAGGGCCAGGGAAAATGAGAGTTAATTACACTGTGGAATGGGATTGTTTCACACTGCTGGTTCTTTCCTATCCCAGTCTCAGGTGCTTGAGAGTACAGCAGAACTAGCAGAGTTCTTCAGTACTATCTCTTTGCTTATTTTGGAAGCATTGGAAATACAAAGCTAGGCCTCTTTCCCTTAAATGAAGACAATGAAGAGCAGGCTTCTTCTTTGGTGTCAACATTTGTCTAAGTTGTGCCAAGTTCAAGTGAAATCCAGCAGAGGTGGATCTCATATTATGTGTATATTTTAGAAAGGAGAGTAACAGTGTGTGTTTGCACTCTGTTTCTGGGTGTATCTGTATTTCAATAGTTTTTGCTGTAAAATCTAGAAGGAAGTCCCTGTGACATGCATAGAGGAAAAAAATATTTATATCTCGAGGATTAAGTTGAACATTGGGAAATGGAAGGTTGTCCTAGAAATCACTCTGGGTGATAAAATCACAGAATCCATCTTCCTTACTTTCTGAGTTCTTGTTTAGGACACTGTCTTAGTGGAATGCTGGTGTGAAACGGAAGTGAAGATAGGGGAGATGTGACATTCTACAGAATAATGAGGGGAAAGCTGACAACGATGCCCCGTTTGGCTCTTCTCAGCTGAAATGCTGAACTTGGGCAGAGATCTGAGTACATAAGACATGCTTACAGATAGCTGGCTACTCTTCAGTCTCTCAGTGGTTGAGGATGATCAAATCCTTGTGAAGTAGAGCCCTTACTGACCAGAGGAGCATTGCCAGGCTGTTAGAGGGGCTGCTGCTCTGGCAGCTGCACATGTGGAAGTTGTTTAGCACATAGGTGCATCTGCTTATGAATGTGGTCCTATAGACTCATGCAGAGCTAGTGCAAGCACTGAACCAGGTATGAGAGGTTCAAAGTCCCTCATCTGTCACGACAATTTCATCTCACATCAGGGACTAGTGTTTGAATCTGTCACATCTCAGCTTAGTACAATGTTCACTGGGTTTGCCTGTCCTGGTTGGGAAGACTCCCATTTAAAGGTGGATGATGCTTCAGAATGATTTTGCTGCATTAAAATACCAGAATAGGTTTGTTTTCAACTCATTGTAGAAGGCACTGAATTACTGAAACTTCAGAAAGTGCCATGAAGCAAAAGAGTTGTCTTCTTATCAAGTCTTGCATGTAATACCTTCAGGTCACAGAAGCTGGGACTGAAGAGTATCTGCAGGCTGTGTGTAAATGCAGAGAGGACTTAAAGAAATATTTGTCATCTGGAATGCCAATCTCTTTTAGTGGTAGGCAAAAAAATTCTGCTCTGCTTGTACCTTACCTGTACACTCTGATAATTACAGCAGTACATGGTGTGAAACAGTAAACGTTTCAGGTTAAGTTCTGGTTCCTACTTGGTTCTTCTCTTGAGAGACAAGATACTGACAGGGTTGATTGAACACTTTTGAAATATGTTCTTAGTTTCTTCCCTAGAAATAACACGTGCCACTCCATTGGAAGACAGGTGACAGCAACAGCTAGGTTCTGATGAGTGAGGGAAATCAGAAATGACCAGAAGCAGCTATTGTTAGAAATTAAGAGTTGGTGTCTGCACATGTCAGTGCAGTGTTCCTTATGTTTTTATTGTTGACTGGGTAGGAAAAACAGTCCTGTTAGCACACTGGTGCTTACATGAGGTGTAGGGATATCTGTCAAAATCTATTCAGGTGCTTTGAAAAGATGTGAAGTAACATCTCTGCAAAGGATGCATAAGCTCCTGGAGAGACTGCAGCAGTGCTAGACAACCTTTCAAGCCTTTATCACAGCCTGGAAGTGTCCATTCAAAAGGGCCTGTTTATACTTGGACACAAACAACAGCAAGGGAAAATTTGTGTCCAAAGAAATTAAAAATAAATTGTGAGGAGAGATATATTCAGAGATGACAGGACTGCAATGAGCAAGTCTTCATTTTTCTGTGAAAGACTCTCTAGAGTGACAACTTTAGTTAGGGAGAGTGTAATTATTTGGTTTTGGAATGCATAATATTGTTTCCTTCGAGCTGAGTTAACTTAACTTACTGCCACAGTATAATTCATTTGTTTCCTTGTCAGCAGATACTGGTTATCTTCTGTTCCCCTTGTTATAGAAAGGACAGCTGGGGAGGCCAGAGGACAGGGATGCCTCTCAGAGACACTGAATGCTGACAGTGGCTCAGTTTTGCTTACAATTGTTTTTGTATCTCTGACTTGATCTAAGCTGACCAAGGTACTTGGTTCCTAGGTAGGTATAGTGATATGCTGAGATATCAGTGTTACACAAATATTTTGAAAAACGCTCCTTCTCTCCTTCTCTCTAACAAGTGACATTTGCTGCTGCTTAGTGCAGTGTCCCAGCTGGGACTCAAAGTCTCATGGTTAACCAGGAACTGGCACTAGGAAGTTGGATCTTGTTCTTGCACCCTTTTTCAGACATCACATAGAGCAAGATACAGTGGTGGGCTTTGGAAGCTACTGATTATAACAGTGGTGGCAGTGCCTTCCTCCTACCTTGCAAAACCAGTGCTTCCAACAGAGCACCTGAGCTGAGTATACCTGGCAGTGTTGGGATGAGTTGGCTGGAAAACGAGAGCTACACTGTGTGCTCCCAAATCACCAGCTTCTCTTTTCCCAGAATTCTCATGAGTACTCACCTTATACCTGCAGGTTAAAACATATTTAAACCTTAAGAAACATCTTGTGATATAATTTATATACTTGCATTTGTGCACAGTCACGGTTCCTTTCTAAGCAGAAAAGATCCTAGCAGAATACAAGCAAGGAAGAAAGCTGAATAAAACTGTAACAGCAAAGGAGCTGGGAAGAGCAGGACTTTTGTTTACCTCCTGCTGGTTCTGTTAGTCTCCTGGCACTGCTGGGACACCTTCTGCTGACAGGTCCATGCTGCATGTGCTCAGCAAGAGCCCTTCCTCACTGTGTGTGTATGAGGCAGTTCATTTGCAAGGCCTCATTTAAACGGGTAGATCAAAACACTTGCAGCTCTGCATATGCTTCCTCAGGAGAAAGGAATGTTTTCTCATTCCTGTCCTACTTCACATTTCACAGCTGCAGTTTGTCTTGTTTTCTCCCTGCCTAAGGCCCAGCAAGTGCTGCAATGCACAAGGGTTTAAAAGATTATTTATTTTAGGGCATTGATGCCTTCTTTGAAAAGCTGTGTGTGTTTAGTTTGTTAGGGGATTCTTATTAGAGTGGCATGGGGATTTTGCAAGGAGGAAAGAGAGGCAGTGAGTGTGCATATGTCTTCCCAAACCAGGTTACATAAAGGTAGGCCTCTCAAATTACCTTAAGCAGGATGGATTGTGATGATCTTTGCTCCTGCATTTCTTTTTCTTTTAGAGTAGCTGTACATCCCATTTTCTCCACTTTTGTATGACTCCATTACTGATTGCACTGATAGCTGAGTGTCCTTAAGTTATCCAGCTTAAAAGATGATGGGGAAATTAACTGAACATGATTAGTCCTTAGCTATACCACCACCAGCCAAAACTGATTCTGGTTATAGTTTTGGAAGTGAAGCATCAAAAAAAAGGCTGCCAAGTTCTGATGCCTGGCCTGTGGGCCTCTGCATCATCATGGTAATGGTACGTTGCTGCTCTGCTTCTTGAAAAACTTCTTGGAAAAGGAGGTAGACTTGGAAGAATGGCTTGGAAACAGCCATGATGGCTCTTGAAAGCTTTCAGGTTAGTTACCTGTTGAGTGCTCATTCCAGGGGGATGCAGCAGCACCAAGTCTTGCCATTTGGACAGGCTACTGCTAAGCAGTGCAGAGGTGTCACCTCTGAAGGATAAGGGAGGAGATGGAAGTGTGACTGTCCTGCCAGTTTGAGATCCTGAGAGTGTGGATGGAGTCTTGCCTCATGCCAAGCCCATATTTGATTATTTACACCAATAGGTCACCTTGCCATCCCCCTTCTCCCAGAAAAGAATTCAACAACAGAACTCAAAGAATGTGGCAAGTCTGAAATATAGTAATGTATGTTAAAATATCCCCCTCTCTCTAGAAGCATTTGCATTTTTTAATTCCAGAGGGAGCTTGCAAGTCCATCCATAGTGTGCTACTCATCAGCCTCTCTGATGTCTGGTAGGCTTTTATCAGCTTAGGGCTGGTTTGCCCTTCTTTGTGTGGGAGTGTTGGAGGACAAAGTTGATTTGGACTTGCTGATGGACTGGGATACATAGAGTTAATGTTCTACTCCTTCATCTCCCACCCTCAAAATGAGCAAGACACAAATCTAAATCTTGCCTTAGACTTTCCCCAGAGCTTTGGAAATTTTTGGATCAAGTCCTCATGAGCAGCCAGGCTTCAGGCTTCTTGATGATCATTGCATCCCAAACTTGGGCAGATGTGCATTTAGGAGAGCCCTGATGTCTCTCTCATACAGCCAAAGGGCACAGATATCCTCTAATATCTCAGGCTGCATGACCTGAGTGTGACAATTCTGATGATGCAAGAGGTTTCCTCTGAAATATATTTTGTGTAGGTCTGTAAGACCAAATGCAAATGTGCCTGTTTATTGAATGTAGGTGTCCCCTTTGTGATAAGTGGGAGAGACTGTATAACAGTATCCACAAAGGGAGAAGAGAATTCTGATACCTTTTCTTACCTGGAAGGAACCTGTACAAGAAAATGTGCTTCTAATGGGGATATGCAGTGCTAATCACTTCTGTGAACCATCAATCTGATGAGGCTGTATATTTTTCCTAAAATCCTAGCTCCAGAAGTCAGATGATTTATGGGAAGATTCTCTGTTTCCATTTAAAAGACAGTTTCTAATTCTCCTTGCTGAGAAAGAAAAAGAAGAAAAATAGAAAAAAAAGAGGGCTTGAAGGTGCAAAAGGCAGAAACACCATAAGGCAAATAAAACCTTTAATATCTAAACCCATCTTTTTTGCTAGCCAATCTCATTATTTTTTAGGATCTGAGTTATGATTTTTGAATGCCCAGGTTGGCTTTGGAGCCAAGAGACTTGATTTTCACAAGTGCTAAGTACTTTTCTCCAGCTGTCACACCTATAAAAATCACCCATTAAAATTATGCGTGGGGTCCAGTAGTCAGACATCCACAGCTGGGGGTGGAGGGAAGAAATGCAGATACAGGGCACATGCAGAGCTCTACCATACCTGGCCTGTAGTGTGGTAAATGTGCAGTGTTGAGCACCATTGTCATTTCTTAGGCAGTAACAAGAAATAACAGTAGAGGCTTCTTCATACTGTCTTTTATAATGTAAGACATTAATGTAAAAATACTATGAACTGGTTATGAAATCAGCAGAGCTGAGATTTATATCTAAAGAACTAATCAGGTAAAAGGGAGGGGGAAGCAGAGGAAAACAACGCGATAGCAAAGGGAAACCAGAAAGGATCTTCCTCTGGGGAATATTCTGAAGTAAAACTGAGGAAATGGGGAATGTTGTCTTTTTTTGGAAAAGGGGTTATGTGGCTACTTGTGCAAAGTCTTAATTTTGCATCTTGAACTGTTATTTTGTTACAAGTGTTGCTGTTTTGGGGTTTTCAAAATTTTGAATTGTGACTCTTAATTTTCAAGTGGCTGGGGTTAGTGACATTCCAGCTTTTATCCCAGGGTCACAGATTGAACCTTGTGCTCTTCCCAGTGGAGTTTACCTCATTGAGCACACTCAGGGCTGGGATGGCAGTGCTGCATCTCTGCTACACTTTAATCTAAGGATAACAGTTCCCTGTAATTACACTTTTTGGCCTTTTTACAGTGAAGGTAGGCTTTTTTGAAAGTTCAGGTTCCAGGCCAGCAAATAACCAGAGATAATAGAAGCACTCAAAGCTTTGAATTTTCTGAAGTTTTAAAATAACCTAAAATTATAAAACAGAAGCAAAAGGGGAGAAACTTCCCAACATAAATTTTTGGGAATCTGGATATTTTGTTTCTTTGTATTTTTTTACAGGTAAGCCTGTTGTGAAATGTGGATGCATGTTTGAGTTTTTAGCAACAAATTAGTAAGTCACATACTCAGTCTTTGCTTTGAGTTACTTTTTATATTTAAAATACGCTGTAATAGAAACTCTTTTTCCAGCATGTCCTCTGGGCTTTCCAGGTCTTTCGATGGGTAGAAAAGATGACTTGGTTTTTGAGTGAAGACAATAGAAACGTGTGTGTGTAAATAGCAGTAAAGAGTCCTTACTGTGGGTGCATGCTGTATGTTCTACCTGCTCATTTTTCTAATTGATATATATATACCAAACCCAAAAGGCCCTCTGTGAACAGTGTCAAGCCAATAGAGTACTCTGAATAAGTGCCTTTCCTTACACAATTGTATTCATGCTTTTCAGTGAAATAAGCTGATAGTTCCACCTAGGTGTTCTATTGTAGGAGTCCTTTCTCTGTTTGCTGGGGATGTTCCTGAATGTGGGGGGTACACAAACCCCCTCTCCCTCCAAGTGAAAGAAGAGAGCTGTTCTGTGCAAGGTAGTGGTAGCTGGCAGATGAAACTGTGTGTCCACAGAAAGCGAAAAGTATTCTTTCTTTTGCATAAAGGAGCTTAAAGTGGGTTAATTAACAATGACCCCATTTAAAGGGATGGCTTATGTGCCTGCTTGAGGGAGAAGTTCGAGTTTGCATGTGTTGGTAGGAGTTTCTTTCAGTGTATTTGCAGCCTAGTGCTGGGCTGGACAGGCAATGAAGCCTGACAAATCAAGCAGCTGTTTGCCCCACAATGAGCCAGCTGGTTGGAAACCCAGGCTGTGTCCCTGAGCCGCCTGCACATTCAAAACCAGGGCATATTTGCTCCTTTAATTAGTGTTCCCCCTAGTCCTTGGAACATGTATTTGTAACAGAGAGCTTGTTCACAGAGGGATTTCCTGCTTTCCCAGCCCCTCCGAAGGGTGGGGAGGACAGCTGGGGGCTGCTCCCTGCATGAGAGGGTTTCTGTGTGGCTCAGGCGAGGTTCAGCCATGGCAGAGGGGTGGAGGGAAGCTGCTCCTGCTCATTGCAGACCGGGTTTGTGTCAAACCAGTGCTGTACATTTTGCTGGACTACAGAATTGTTTAAACTCGAGAGATGTAGCCATAAGGACTTTAAACTTTTATTTGGCTTAATCTCATCAGGTGTGTGGAGATGACTACTAAATATGTCTGCCTTGGTGGTTGTGTGTAGTGTGAGGGTCCAGCTGTGTGATCCCAGCAGAGATCCTTCACCTCTGGAGCTGGAGCTGGTGTGCTCTCCACCTGCTCCAGAAGTGAGAGGAAAACCTCCCTTGTGACTAATGTAGTGCAACAAACTGGACTTGTGTTAAATGACTTACTCAGCTCAGTTCTGATGATTCAGTTGTCTTTTGCCCCTGCTGGTCCAGACTCTTTCCTGACAAAGTAACACAGTCCTCATAGCCTTGCTGATAAGCCCATGGCACTTAAGAGCACAATGAAGGAACTTACCTGATGCTCCTAATCTCCACAGGGGATATTGCCTCTTGGTGTCCTTTATCAGTGATTTCTTCTAGTGATACAATCAGGGAGCTGCTTGTATTGAAGTACTATTAGTAACACTGAGAGCTGTCAGATCACTTTGGGTGGATTTGCTCTCCTCATTCTGTGTAGGAGAGGCAAGGCAAATCCTGCATTTGCAGGGAAACAACAGGTATTGCACTTCCAATAAAGCTTCTTTTCAAATGAACGGTGATAAATTAGCAAACTGCTGAGTGGAGTTGTTTGTGCTATGGAAGCAAAGCATTGATCCTCCCCAAGACTGACCGTTTTTTTGCTCATTTCAGCAATATAATTGGGAATGGATTAAACTGTGACTTAGTTTAACCCTTTGTTTGTAGTGATGTTATGAGAAATCCAAGTGAGGAGAAAATGGAAATTGGTATTTAGAGACTCAGAAAAATGTGGCAAATTAACTACAGTTAGCTAATTTTTCATATTTTTATTGCCCGCTTTTAAAGCTCACAGAGAAATAGAGAAGGAGGTCTGAAGAATCTCATTAGAAAACCTGATCAGTTCTTTCTTCTCTATTTTATCTTGAGAAGGAAAGGGGGAATTCAAACTGAAAAGTGTGCCATGAGTAACTATGGAAAGACTTATTGCAGAGAAGGGGTTGGACTATAAGAATTATCTGCCAAGAGGCATTTTCAAGCAAAACCACATAGTGGGATTTGAGGACACAGTAAAATTTTACCAGTGCTAACAGTTTTGGCAGCTCTGAAGTAAAGATGATGTGGAGGGCAGTCAGTTGTGAGGCTTGTAGGCTGCTGCATCTGCTATTTGAGAGAATCTCCTTTTGCACAGAATCCTTCTGCATGGTGATAGGAGGTGTAGTAGGGGGAACAGGACGAGGGTCTTTGTCTGACCAGAGACTTCAGAGCTTCTTGAAAGTGGCACTGAAGTAACCAAGAGCAGGGCAGGTCATCTTTCTCTGTGCAGCATTAGCTGTTGAAAGAAATTGTACATGTTATTTAATTAATTAAGTTTCCGAGCTGTATAATAGCATGTTTACTGGAGAGAAACTTTAATGGCACCACAAAGTGTCCTTGAGCAAATTAAAAAGATATTACTTTGAAAGGTAACTGCTCTAAGCCACATAGAGACTTCTGGGAAATGCCTAGGATGTCTCGAGTAGAAAGACATGTCTTTGTTATCAGGAGGATAGTCTATGCTCCTGGGCATCCACAGGAAAAGATCTGCCATTCCCAGGAGAACTTTATAATGAGGCTTCTGATGGGGAGTTCTGCCCCCAGCCCTCCAGTGGGGAAATGGGTGAAGTTCTGAGATCTGACAGCAATCCTGCCCATACCCTCAGAGAAACCCATCTATGAGCTGCTTTGTGAACCTGAACCCTGCAAACCCAGTGAGAGGATTCCCACTGCTCTTGGTAGCTTTGGACTGGGCCATAAATGCTTTGTTGCCATACTGAAGGAGTTTGGGGACAGCAAACTGAGGTGGAGACTATAAGATGTTAGTCATGCATCCCATGTCTCCCTTCTTCCCATCTTTCTATGTTTTATTGTCATTTGATTTTCATTTTCCTTTGTCCAAGTCCTTGTTTTCTGGCCACTTAACCTCCTGCAAACCTGCTCTGGCCAGTGGGGTGAAGGGAAGTTCTCAGACCAACTCCTCAGGGTTGTGAACTTCTCAGTCGTGGCATCAGAAGAGCTGCCAAGGCAGCCTGGCCCAAATAGCTCCTCTCACACTTGGATGCCACGCCAGCACAGGGTGTGGGGCCTGACTTTGGGTGTTCATTTGGATCTGAATTTGCCTGTGTAGAAAGGCACTTGGATCAGACCTTCGGTTCAAAACTCCCTGAGGATGAAGCTGTAGGCTGCTCCTGGAGCCGAGGGGGATTTGGCTGAGGCAGTGGGTATTTGGGATTGGCCCAAGGGTGGAGTGTGAAGCTCCAGGAGATGATGGCAGTGAGTACTGGGGCAAACTAAAGCTCATTTCTTTCTGCTTGGTCCTCTGCTGCCTTTCTGGAGGCTGTTGTGCTGTAACAGAGGCAGAAACAGCGGGGATGTCTTCACTCTTCAATCCATCCTCTTCCAGGAAAGAGCGACCTGGTGAGAGGTGAGGTATGTGAACAGGGAGAGCAGTGAGGGGATGAGGGTTGCCTTGGGCTTGCCACATTATAAACAAATGCTCATTGGAAACCTGGCTTTTGGTTTCCATTTCCAACTCTCCATGTTGGACGCTTCACTTGGCAAGGCTTTGGATTTTGTACCTTGCCCTCTGTGAGTGCTGGAGGGAGGTTTCCTGCACCAGGCTGTTTTGCTTGGAAGTGTCTGGGATGTGACCCAAGTGTGGGGCCAGCCCTGTCCTGCCCCTTGCTGCTGGGGGCTGAGTGTGTGCCCAGGTTAGGACATGAATCCCAGGATGTCTCCATACTGAGTTTTGTTTAGCTGCTGTGTTTTGTGCACTCTGCCAGGTGAATTCCCATTCCTGGTTGTCCTTCAGCAGGTGTGGTTCTGCCCTCCTGAGGCCTCCATGCTGATGGAGCAGCCATCGCAGAACCTGCACCTCCTGGGGAATGCACATTTATTGCTGAAGTGTTTAGGGTTTTAGAAATTACTCTCTGATTCTGCAGCTGACAAATTCCCCTAATACCAACAACTTTCCCCCACCTTTCCTGGCTGCTGAATTTTCCTTTGATGAAAGCAAGCAGCACATGTGCTCGGAGTGCTGGTGAAAGGGAATTTCCTAACTCAAGGTGAACTGTTAGGGCAAGCGTGGGCTCCTTTAGGAAAGTATGTTTGCAATAAAATTTTTCCTGTGTAGAACAGGACTTTTTGATCTAAAAGCTCAATCAGCTTTTTGGCTTCCATAATGGCTCCCTGGATTGTTTGAAAATCTTGACTTGGTTACAAAGTCTGATACAACCTGTGTGCACAGCAGTCCAGAGCAGAACTTACTGGAATTCAGGGACCCAGGGGAAGACTGTTAATGCACTTGCAGTATTTTCAGTGTGTGTGGTGATCTCACTGATCAGTTTTGTATGCCTGAGAAGGACAGGGATGTTTGCAGTTTGTTAGTCCCATGATTTTCACAAGATACAGGAAAACTGGAGGCACTCTCTAGGCAGGAGTGCACTGGACAGAGACTCAACATATAACACAGTAGGCAGCCATGGCAGTGGCACACCAGGCACCTTTCATGAAGCATGTAAAGCAGCTGTACTTTAAATAAACAGAATGAAAATCACTATTTATTACTCTCCAAGAGGTTTTGGTAGAAAATTATGCATGATTGAAATAAAATGCTTGCCTATTCTTTGATAGGGAGGTGGAAAAATCAAAACTCTAGTTTTATTTTGAAAGAAAGCATTTGTTTTGTGTTTGACATTTTTTCTCCCCTTACTTTGGGTTTTCTTGAATGCTCCTTTCCACCACCCCCAGCATTTTTGAACTCCTAATACAATTGCATGAATAAAGCTTAGGATCATTTTAGGGATATTTTCTTTTGCATTTTCCTTTTCCCCACTCTTTGGGAAAAAAAGCCCGAAACAAAAGAAACCCATTCTGTGTAAAATTTCCAAAGTGAAACTGAGAAGAAGGCAGCAGTGTAATTTTGTCACTCTGTAACTTTGCCAAAATTAGAGAGGCTTGTAAAAGTAGGACAATAAAAAACAAGAAAATCAATCTCCTTGCTCCTATTTTTTTTTTGTATCTAGGAACAGAAAGGAGAAGAAGCTTCGAAAAATTTTCATTATAGCAATGTTAACTTCACTCCCCTCCCTCCTCCTGTCTCCCCTTGTGCTTTTCATGTTTTGTATTCCAGATGCTTTCAGGGAGGAAGGCTGGAAAACAAGAGAAGGGTGTGAGTTTCAGAAAGCTCTAATGAGAAGCCTTGGGTGTTTTTGTCTACTGGGAAAGAAGTTTGCTGTGTGCTCCTGCCTTGGCTCCTTCAGCAGCACCGAGGGGAAGCAGAGCATCCAGGCTGGTGATGCCACAGGGGAAGAGTCTGCTGCGATTCCATCTGAGTGCTGGACCCAACTGACAAACAGTGGTTAACCAGAGCTAAAGAGAGCATTGCAGCCATAGTTGAGCTGAAGGAGAAACAATGTGAATCTAATTTGACTGGGTTGCTAACTACATGGCTTATTTTTCACACTCTCTGTGTCACTTACAGGGTGGAGGGGTGTAAAAGTTGGGTAAAGAGTTTCTCTAGCAACAGAAGTCCCTGCTGCTTAGGGCTGTTTGTTCACTGTTGCAAGATGCAGCTGGATTGCTTGGTGCAGAAGAGATGCTCAACTAAATGTTCAAACTTTGCAAGAGATCAGTGCAAATGAATTTCTGTTTCCTAATGCTGGGCTGAGGCAACCACCATGGGGAGTCACAACACTCCTCTTGCAAGGTCTTGCTATATTTTGTGATATGATCTACACCATATACACCCCAGATTGTTAAGCATTTCATTTTAAGGCATAGATTAGTGAGAAGAGATTTGTAATCTCTTTTGAAACTCTCCTAGGCCTTTACAAATTGTAGCAGAAAAAGCACTAGCAGGAATGGGGGTTTCCTGTTGAGCTACCTGGCCAGTGTTTTTAGATTTAGTATACTTATGATGTGGAAAATAAATTTACTTTAAATAGGAAGAACAAGAATGGTTGATCTAGGTTCTGTCCATCGCTTACCAACAAGATTTACCTGTCATATACTAAACTGTGACTGGAGCAAGGGAGCAAGCTGAACATCTTCTGGGGAACTCTTATTATTTAAGAAATGAGTTCTCCATTCTCTTCTTTGATTGTTTTTCCTGTTTCTGTAGAGTGATTTTCCTCAATTTTGTTTTTTTTTTTAAAGTGTGATGGAGCTAAACCTTGTGACAAATTCTTAAGGATCTGTAATCTGAACAGGATTGCATCCAACAAAACCCATTTCTTTAAAAAGTAGTTTTAGTTTCATGATCTGCTTGACTGTATCTTCCAGTTTTGTGCAATTTGGATAGTAACAGTTGCCATCATGTGTGGTTTTGATCCATGAGAGGCTATTTCTTGTTTGATCCCCTGATTTCAGGAAAAAGAACTCATATTGCCAGCTTCTTGTACTGAAAGTTGTGGAAAGAAGGCCCAAATAGATTGGCTAAGCAGATTCCTTTGGCCTAGCAACAATTTGTTTCACCCAGTTAATTGTATGAAAATGGCTTCTGGAATTCTGCAGGGAAATGCTCATCTTCGCAGATGCAACAGTTACTCTCTGACTGTCTTACCGTCTGGTTTCAGCAGACATTCCAGTTTTCTGGTTTCAGCAGGCTGGGGTTTTTTGATGAGGAATATAATTTGCCAGGAAACATGAGCAAGGGGAATGTGAAAGGAACATGAGCACAGCCCAAGCAAGGTACTGGTGTGGACATCTGTGAGCCGTGTTTATTCTGATGCAGGTACTGAAACCAGGCTCTGGATTCAGCATTGCTCTCGTGGTACCAGTTCTGCATCTGCTTTGGTTTGGGGTGATTTACTGTGTGGTGCATTTGAAAGCAGGATATGCCAAAATTAGAATCATTTATCTGCCTGCCTTTTCCTTCCCTCAAATGTACCACTTTCAGCCACAGGGCCTTGATCAAAAGCAGTTCTGATTTTTGTCCTTTTCTGGTAAGAAGGGCAGAAGAACAGGGTGAGTATTTGTTGTTTTCAGTCCTTTATATCGCTTTGTTTTGTTTGTTTGTTTGTTTGTTTGTTTGTTTCATGGGATGGCTTTGTTTTGCAGATTGGAATTCAAAAGGCAGAGTTGACTTTTCAGTCCCAGAAACTGGCAGAAGAGTCCCAGGGCGAGCTGACCTTGTAATGGCCATGGCTGCAGAAAGCTCTTCTATTGTGGCAGAGCTGAGTTGTGTGCATGGCCAGCCCATGCAGGCTCAGGGGGTGTGGGTGGTGAAGAAAAGAGCTGGACTTACTTTGTCCTTTTGAACAAAACCCCAAAAGCAGGAGCAGACAAAGCAGGGACACTTTTGCCACAGAGAGGTGAGGTGTTGGGATAACTTGTCATCCTCTTTGGTTGAACTGCACATGACTGCACCATGGAAATCAGCCTTGTCAGGGACTAAATGTGCGCCTCACTAACTTACAGTATATTCAGACTGACAGGGTTTTCCCAGTTTATTAGGCTCATTTGAAGAGGAAGCTGGATGCATTTTGCTAGCACAGCATTTTGGACACCTCTGTGATCTTCAGCCACACTCTTAAACTTGAAAGTAAATTCTCATTTAATATAGGGCTCACTTTTCCTTTCCCAAGTAAGTACAGTACAGTAGCCAGCTATCTTGGACTCTGAGGCTGCCTTGTCATTTCCCACAGATGTAAGGGTTGCACAGAGTGCTCTTCCCTCAAGCCCCAAGAGCAGCTGCTCACTTCTCCTGAACTCCTGTGCCAAAAGCAGCTTCCTGAGTGAACCTGCAAGCCACCCACCCAGTTCCCCTGCGGACCTGTGAGCCACCAACCCAGCCAGTTTATCAGGAGAGAAGGTGGGGATGAGATCTAACAGAGCCATGTGTTCAGATGAGTCCCACTAGAAGACAGCCCTATTCCAGCAGCTCCCAACAAGGATCAGAGGTGGTCACCTCCTCAGGGAAGGCTTTTTATGGCAAGTAGAAGAACAGGATAGTGGGGTCAAATCTGTGCTCTTGAATATTGCTGCTGGACAGATGGTGAAATGTTCTGGTATGATTCCTGCATGTAGGGGACAGTGAGATTAAATAGCTGCTGCTTTGGAAGAGTGTAATGGGCAGCGATGGAGTGGAGGAGAAGGCTCCTTTACCTTTACCCATCTGTAGTTCTGCATGACAGCAGCAATAATTTGACCCTAAATTCTGGAGTAAAATTCCTCAAGGCTCAGGGTGGGTTATTAGGGGCTGCCTACCTGCTCTGTCTGCAGAGGAGGTTATCTGAATAGATCTGTCCAGACATTTCTAGAGTTTCTCTTTCCCTGGCTATGCCATGCACAGTGCTCAGCTTGGCTGTTCACAGCTGACTAAATCCGTTTAAGAATGAGTCACTTCTAAATGAAAGGTGACAATGGATATGCAGACAGTGAGAAGTCGAGAGTGAGATAATGAATATTAGAGAAAGGCTAAACTAAATAGGGAATGAGCAGTATAAACTTGCAGCTCTTATAAATAGCACTGCACTGAAAGGATGGGTTTTATTTAGAAATGTAGTTCCTAGGGAGAACTTAGATTTCCTGACCCATAAGTTTGCATATGTGAACTTGTCCTTCCTTCCCCTCTCCTTAAAAGAGAGACAGGTTGGCACAGGTTAATATTCACCAGGGAGATTCCAGAGACAACATCCCCCTCCATATTCATTGAAGTCGTGGTATTAGTGTCTGATGAAGTGATGCTCCTCCCTGTCAGTCAGCCTTGCTGGCCTGTGGAGCAGAGGAAAAGGGATGGGATGCAACTGTTTGTCCCAGGCTCCCAGTGTTACATCTTGTGTGGTGAAATGCCCCATTGGCTCATGGCTAAACAGAGCACTCCTGCTGTGTGTTCTGGCCACAGTGGCTGCTTTCATTCTGGAGGTGACTACCTCAGCAGAGACGTAAGTTACCCTGGACTTTGTTTTATGCATTGGTTTGGGGTGGACATTGGCACAAGGTCATTGCCTAAGGCAGAGATTTGCAAAGAGCTAAAGGGATTTAATTGTCCAAATCCCATTAAAATCCAATATAATTATAAAATCTCATTAAAATGCCATATAATTATATAGCTTTGTTTTATTTTAGTTATTTATGTTTCGTGCAATGCACAGTGATTTTTTTGCATGCATCTGTTAGAAGCACTCAGCAAGATGCATTCCCTCCTGGTGCTGAATATTAACCATTTACTTTTTATAATTTAACAGTATAAAAAGGAATTGTTTGACTATTTAAGAAAGGTAGTGTCTCAAGACTTCATTTATCTCTACTTACATTAAAAATCTCGGACATGACTAAAAAGACACGTTATTGCTTTTGTCTTAAAATAAACAAATCAGATTTTGAGGCAGCCAGGAATCCTGAAGTAAAATGAGAAAAGGACCTTATGAATGATATTGTGGCAGAGAAGTGAAAGATTATCTAGTGGAGTTGTCATACTGGGTTCCTGTGGCTTTCACTCATAATTGAATTAAATGTAATTTAGCTGTACATAGATAACACAAGCAGAAGGGTGTCTGAACATTGTGTAGTAGCTATGGGAAAAGCAGTGAAGGAACTGAGAGAATTTTGGCCATTAATAAATAAAATGCCTTGTGGGGACTGAGTTTTTAAATTTCTTCTCTGTGGAAATCTGAAGCCAGAAGCAGAAGGGTGTTGGCAGGGAAAGAGTTTACTCTGTGTGTGAAAGCCATTGGGACCTCAAATGATAATTTAGGCTAAAGGTTATCCTGGGGCATTTTTAGATCTTTGGTGAAAAGTTATTTTCAAATTGGTCCCAGACAGAACTTCATAACACTGTGAAATATCAGCTCTGCAGAACATCTTCCCATTGGGAGTGATTCATTGTGGCAGCTGGGATTTTCTGTTTAAGTTTGGTTGGTTATTTTTTCTTCTTGGTAGTGGTATTTTTTTACCTTTGCTTTCAAAAGTTTAGGAAAAAATGTACTGCTGGTAAGAAAGACACAGGGAGGAAGTACTGAACTGATGAAGAGAGGGTGTTTACCCCTTTTGCAAAAAACAGTGGTTTGCAGCATGAAGATCTATTAGTTTAGGAAAATATGTGGTATTGAAAGGAGATAGCAGAGCTCAGTTTCCTCACATGCTCTGATCTCACTGATCTCAAAGTAAATGGCTTTAATTTTCTGTGCTAACAATGGTGTTTTATCTTAGTGAAGACAGAGCTTTGGAGTTACCTGAATCATTGATGTTGGTTTAGGCTAAATTATGATCTGTGCTTGGGTTATCTTCAGATGTTTTTTTTAGTTTGTTGTTTGTCTCAAATGCATGTAGAACATATGGAGAGGCTGCTGCTGATTTGGTTTGGTTTGGTGGGATTTTTTTTAAGGTGAGGTACAAGTAAAGTTCTCCCATCCAGGCCCCCTCTATCTTCTCTTTCAGCTCCCTGTATCACCCTTCCCAGAGAGCAATGATTGTCAAATCCTATTGTACCTCACTTCTCTTGATACTGCAGATGTCACCTCTCCAGACTGATGGCTGTATTTCCTCCTCTCTGAAGATCTCTCCACCTGCTCCCTCCTGTCAGACACAAACTGCTCATTTTCCTTTCCCTGATTCCTACCTGTGCACTCTCCTGAAGCTGCTCTCAGCCACCCTGCCCAACACTAGGCAGTAGCTCATCCACTCTGGAAGGCAGTGGCAGTTGGGAAGGAGTGAGGAGCCACTTCACTCCCATTATCTCACCTGAACTAACCATAAAGGCTCTTTAGCCTGTTGGGGGGGTCTTTGACCACTGACCATTGGACTTGGACTCTCATGGGGGAAGTTGTTCTTCCAAGATCCCCAGAAGAACTTCATTTTCTTATCCTGCCTCAAAACTCTGTCTTCTACAGCAGCATTTATTAGAGTACTTCAACTTCTTTTGAAAGTGGGCAGCACTGTTCCCATGTTTGACCCAAATCCTCCTGTTATTTCCTTATGCATCTTAGCTGTACCCACATGGTCCTTCATGCTCTCTGGGGAAGGTCACTTGTCCTCATTTGGTCCTCAGTCCTGGCCTTGGAAGATGGGTCTTGCAGGCCCCACTGCAATACTGATTATAAGGTTTATTTTAGAGTTGGCTGACAGAGGCAGTGAACCCTTCAGTTATTAAGAACACTCAGCTAAATGCTGGTTCCTTCTGTGCAGCAGCATCTCAGCTCTTTTGGAATAGGCACTTGCTGCTGTTGGATCACACTTGCATGTTCTGCACTGTTAATTTCCCCCTGCTACAATCAATCTCTTTAATATTAAGAGACATTAAATATGGACCCATATTTCAGGTGACCTCTGTAAAATTACTGAACAAATGTGACCCACAAGGTAGATCTTTAAATGGTACAAATGGGCAGAAATGCCCTGCATCCCTTTATAATCATTTGGCATTGGGACTGGAGGATAGCTCATGGGACATCTCACTGAGGCAAAAGTGACCTGAGAAGTGGAGGCAGAGGGAACTTCTTACCACTAGTGCTGCACCAGTAGTGCTGTTGTCCCTCATGGGTCTTTCTGAATGATGAAACAGGGAAATGTGGGGCAGGGGAGAAGTGGATCTCCATGAAGGCAAAGCAGGTTTTCTATGAATTTCTGTAAATATTAGTGCCAACTGCTTCTGCTGTGTTTCAGTTCATCCAGGAGAGGGGCAGCAGCATTAGGAAGAGGACAGAGAGGCTTAAGGAGGACCATATTAACCTTTTTATACTCTTTTTCCCCCTGTTTTGTACCTAAGGAGTTGGACACATAACATGTGCGGTGGACTCAGGTGAGTCTGTGATGTCACTGTGCAAAGAATAGTCTTTTTTTCTTTTTACCTGATTGAAGGAGTCCCTCAAGCAAACAAAAAAGCCACTCACTTTTCATTTGTTGTTGTAGAATATTCTCGACACAGCCACCTGTATCTATTGTATGCAAGGCTGCAGGTCATCGGCTGCACAAGAGCAACACAGTCCCAATGTTGGCAGCATTCAATCCATCAACTCCATGTGTCTTGAGCCACCTGCTGACACAAGGTGCTTTCCACCCCTTTCATTGCCCTTTGTAAAATGTTTTTGAACTTGTTCAGAAACTCGATAAAATAAATGTCCTCTGCTCTGTGGCTGCAAAGTCCTTGGAGCTGGGCTGTTTTGATCAGGAGTGAGCCATGGGCATGTGGGTTGATGACCTGGAATGTGTTTGCATCCTACCTGAACTGGGCAGGTTCAGAAAGGGTAATCTGCATGGATGCTACAGCCACTGTAAATTTAGACACTGTAAAATTAGGGTAGTGCAGAGCCCAGACTCATACAAGGGACCTGGGCACTGCACTGAAAAGCAGGAATATTCTCAGAGTCTGCCCAGCCTACAGACCTTTTCCTTATAATAAGGTTGAGCCAACGTGAACAGTTCTGTTGGCCACAGTGGCACTGGCAGTGCAGGGACATAAATATCCACCATATGAACCCTTACATTTTCTTACCACTTCTTTGTTGCTCATCTTCAAGGCTTTATTATTAGTATTACGCAACAACCTATGATTGGTTGTTGAAAATATTTATTTATGCATCTCTTAATCTAGATTTGCACATTTGTCTTTCGTGCTTATGTGATTGGAAATTCAATACTGCTTTAGCAGCCAGTATTGTATCTAAGTCCTGTTTAATCTCCCCCACATGGTGAAGAGCAAAAGGCCAGAGCTGTGCTGCCCAGTGGTATAGGAAAGGGCCTGTCCTGCTTGGAAGTGATTAGAGAGTCCTGCTGTTGTCAGCTTTTGAAGTGAAGTGTTGCCAGGTTACTTGACCAGTCAATAATGAATGCTCATTAATCTGTTTTCTGCTTCTTGATGACAGTTGTTTGATAGCCTGATCAATTTATGATTGCCATTTGTGTGATGTCTCCTGCTGATTTACTCTGTCCTTTTGTTTTAAGAAAGAAGAGAGCAAAAATCTGAGAGCCTGTGAGCTTTGGGGATGAGGTTTAAATGCCAGATTTTTTTTATAATTTGTATCAGGATTCAAGATCAAAATCTCTTGCAGTGTTTTCTGTGACAACACTGTAAGTATAAATATAGAAACCACAGACAGTTCCCTGGAGACTGAAGGCCTAATATGTGAATAATCTCACCTCCTACTTCACAACAATATCATAGGGAAAAAAAGGTGTATTATGCATATCTGCAGCTCTGCTGCCACAGTGTCTAGTCTGGTGTGTGAGTGTGTGTGTAAATATTTGAAGGGTAGATCTCAAATCACCAGTGTGGGAGCGAGACTACACAAATAAGGTGCTATAACTTTGTGCTAGCACTTGCTAAGGTTTTGAATCTGCCCTGTAGCCAGGAGCCGAAGCACACTGGTTCAGGGCTTGCAGCTCGTGCAGTTAATGCAAGGCATAAGTCTTGCTAAAATTCATCAGTATTGAGGTGCTTCATATGTGGCTAGTCATGCAGCCCACTTAAAAAGCACAAGTTACCTAATCAACTGTATTTTAAATGGCACTCTAGTTCTGCTTTGTCCTCAGCAAGCATCTCTGGATCGTAAAATCACTCTGAAAGTGGCAAAATCCAGCTAGACTGCCAAATAGATAAAATAATTATGGAATTGAAGGGGATTTTTCCAGACTACAGAGGCTGAGGCTTTGGAAGTAAGGGAAGGAACAACCGGACACTTTGGGTTTGGAAAAGTCTCTGACTAAAGCTTTCAGTTCCTATTCTTATAGGAATCTCTCTATCTCTCTATGCCTGTGTGTATGTATATATACAGAGACGTATGAACAAAATGTACACATATATGCATCTCTAAATGTGTATTTGTGTGTGTGTGTTTCTATAAATTGTACAACAGTCAGAGCACGGTTGAGTGGCAGTTGTATTTCTCCCAGTCTGGGCAGGGTGAGGAAGGGAACAGGGATGCTTTTGTGAGGGCAGCAGAGGGGGTGGTTGTGCCCTTGTCACTGCCCAGGGTGTGCAGTGCTCTGGCTCTGTCTGGCACAGAGGGGCTGTGTCCTGCTTGGCTGCAGGAGGAAGCTGTGTCCAGCCCTGGAAAAGGCCTGTTGTTGCCAGCTCTGTGGTAGCTGGGGCATTCCCCTCTCTGGAGCATTCTCTCTGACATCTCCTGCTAGCACAAACCTCTCCCATATGTGCTTAAGCTAAAGAGAAAACAAACCCAACCAAATGCTTTTCAGAGTCAGTCCTAATTTTCTGGTGTTGCTTGTCCATCTAGTACAGACAGGACTTTGCAAGTGGCTTCCTGAACAGCACTGGGTGTGTTGCTGTGTATAGGAATTTTATAAGAACTATTTGCATCAGTGTAACAGCATTGCAGAAAGTATCTCCTTTAGATCAATCCAAATGCTGCTGAAATAAATGGATGCACAGATCAGACAGTGATTCATGGACAATGCTAATCAACTCCATGTCTGCTGAACTGCAGATTACTCCAGTATTGCTTTCTCAGCACCACACTCCCACAGGAAAGCTGAAATAGAATGTTGGTCAAACAGGACAGGCAGGAGTTTTTCCTGTGAAAAGCAGTAGCTGCCAAGGCCTAACTGTTGAGAAAGGATTTTGGGGTTTTTTTTGGTAGATGGAAACCTAGTGAGGCACACCTGGCTGTCATATTTTGGATTCTAACTAACTTGGAATGCTTTTGTGATGGAGAAGTTACTAGCTTTGCACAAGAAAACAAACTTCTTGGTTTATGGGAGGAGGAAATAGAGAATTTATCAAGTCTGTGAGATGTAATACAGAGACAGCTGAAGTGCTTTAGATCTGAGTCTTAAGCCATCTGTAGATGCTGGAAGACTGAATAACCACTGAGATCAGAAGTCATGTCTGAAGAGCAAATGACTCCTCTAGAGCATTTGTCATCAGCTTGTCTCAAAGTGCTTCTTAAAAGAGGCCACTTACCTAATTTCCCATGCAACAGTTGATCAAGCAGGCATGGAGCATGACATGGGGAACAGGCTGACCAGGGTGGAGCCAGAACCTGAAGTGGTCACCCTGAGATGCAGGAGGGAGGTTGTCCTTGGAGTCTCCCTGCCCTTGAGGACCCCATTCTGGAGCTCTGGAGATGGTCCAGTAAAGATGCTGGAGTAGTTGAGGTGTGTACCTCTGTGCTGGCTCTCTTCAGCCCATCTGCTGTGCAGTCCTCCAAAATTGTACCAGTACATCAAAGGCTGAATGGTTTTCTGATTCTCTTTCTAGGAACTCTTTGGAATAGATTAGAATAGAATTAAATCAAATGTCACCTTGAAGGAGACCTCAGCTTCTTCTTGTGGCTCTCTGTGGTGGCTAGGATCTCTGATTGCCTTGCAGTGTAGGCATGAGTAGTGTTTGTTAACCTGTGCTCTTCTGAAGGTATTTTTCCTCATGATCCAACCCTTAGGGGGGCATGCTCTCATCTCCCTTTTGTGCATGGAAGCACAGGACTGAGGAATTGTGGAACAAGGCAGGAGAATGGATCTCATGCAAAGTTTGGGTTCCAGTTTGTGCAGGGAGTCCCAGTGCAAGGCACTGAGCCCATTTGCCCAACCTAACCAAACCATCACTCCACACTGTAAGCCTGCTTGGTTCTGCCTCCAAGACTTGATTCATGCCCCTGGATCCTCTAGTCTGGGATTTAGTGATGTAATTCCCAAAAGTTTTGATTGATTGAAAGCCAGAAAGTGATCAGAAGATCTTGCAATGTGTTAACAAATCACTCACAGATGAACGTTGATTTATCTGCAATATAAATCACCCTAAATGAAATGGTCTGATTTATCAAGCTTACTTGTAGCAGGAGGGACTGATTTAGTGATGCTGAGCCCAGCCATTAATGTACCATGTTCATAAATTGCAATGGGCATGTGTTAAACTTGGATTTATAAACCTAGTCACAGTTTCTGACTTCACCCTGTAGCTTTGATGTTGAGCACCTTGAAAATTCTGTCAGCTGTGAGAAGTATTGCCAGGCAGAGGACACTATTGACATGACCTTACTAGGGATTGCCTGCCTTGGAGCCTGGGGATGCTCTGCAATTTTGAATTTGGAAGTCAGATCAATAATCTTTTGCTTTCCCTTTCTCACTCCCAAGTCAGCAGAAAGAAGAGACGTGGGAGAGTCCTTTCTGATGGGCACATGGAGGAGAAGGGAGGTTGGGGCTTTATGCATCTGCTTGTGGTAATTGCTGGTTTGTTTATTGCCTGCTGCTTTATGTCTAGTGGGGTCCCCGGAGATCAGTGTGGGGAAGAGGGGGACAGGATTTAAAGTGAGAAGGAATTGCTACTGTCCTTCAAGCTGACTTCCTGAATTATTCAAGATGTGGTGTTTTGCCTTGTAATTCTCACACTGAGGGTAATAGCTTTGTAACTGAACCTGGCAACTGTGCAGAGAACCAAGCATCCTCCCCTAGCCTCACCCCAAAAATTTACTTTCAGGTCTGTGCTGCATAGAGTAGGTTTTCTGAGGTATGACATACAGCTATGGTTTTGGCCTGCAAAGCTGTGAACTTTCCATCTTTATAAATTTTTATTTTTCAGTAGTGCTGGGCTATAGGGAGTCATAATTGGCCAGCTGTGTGATAAAGATCTGTAATTCCTGTTTTTCTACTAGGACATCCTAGGTGCAGGAGTTTCTTGTATGTAGCAGTTGCTTTTAAATGAAATTACTTATTTCATAATAGCAGGTAGGTATTGCTGTGCTTTTAAAATGGAAGATGGCTTTGGCTGCTGGAACAAAAGATAATTTTAGTTAGATTGGGAATTAAAGCAAACTATCCTCCACCACACTCTTCTGCAATGCTAGGTAATTCCAGATGAGACTTGATTATAATTATAGTGTCATGAGTGTTAAAGCTTTCTAATGAACATAATGATGCTTTAAAAATGACCTCCTGCACACGGAGATTTATCAAATTATTATCATTGCTGTATGCCTAGATTAATCAATCATAAACAGAGCTTCAGGGGGGCTGAGGAAACTCTCTGAATTGAATGTTATCCTGAGACCCAAAACTGGACAGGCTGACTGAGTTTCTGTGACTTGACCATCCAGTTTCTCCCTTGCCTGTGCTCTGATCCTGGGTGTGTGATGCTCAGCAGGAGGAGTGGCTGTACAGCCTCTCCTTGGGAGTGAATACAGATGAACTTTCCATTCCCCCCAACAGGAGTGCTCTTCCCAAAAGGATCACAGACTATTTGCCTGTTTCTTGGACTTGCTGCTTGCTCCTGCACCAGCCAGGCGTGGCAGCCCTGCCGCGGAGGAGGTTTGCTGGGCTCTCAGAAGCAGCAGATTTTGACAGACTGAGGACCTTTCCCAGGTCTCAGGGTTTGTGTTCAGGCTCTCTGCTGCAGTGTGACCACCTGAACAGCTTCCAGATTGCAGAGGGCCAGTGCAAACCCAGACAGAAATTTTGTAAATTAAAGGCTGTAGAAGTAAAAAATTGTGATTGTGAGAAAGACTTCTGTGAACAATAAACTGTCTGTCACTGAATACTGTTGCAATTTCTAGCATTTACTAAGAACATCCAGTGCCACAGAGAAATATTAATTCTCCTTTTTTTCCCTCCAATTATCATCATCACTGCAAGTAACATTGCTTACAGTTCTCCTTTTTGTCTTTAGAACTGATAGCTGTCTTGTTTAACAACCAGGGAAATCTGGGGCTGTCCCATTTTTGCTTAGTGACACTCAGAGCAGTAAATGTTGCAATGAAATCCCAGTTCTCCTGAAATCAATAGCAACATTTTTGCTGACATCAGAAGAGGCAATGTGCGTCTGTGGATGCTTTCAGGTTTTTCCTGGAAAAGCCAAAATAAGGCCACAAGTCAGGAGATGCTTAATGCATGTTTAACTTCTGATTTCACAAATAGATCCTGTGACTTCAGGGAGAGGATTTGCATGCCTAACCTTCAGAAAGTGCTGAAATTCCCAAACCATGCTTAAATTAAGATCTAATACACAGACAGTCTTTCTTGAATTTTAGGTTTCTCTGCCTGGCAGCCCTGACTGTCTGCAAGCCTGTGGAGGGCTGATAACTTGTTTTTGTAGATAGTCCCAGCCAGTTCAGTTAATCTAGCAACAATGATCGCTTCAAAATTCAAAGTACAGAAGATCATTAAACTGTATAGACTGTGCTTCCCTACTTCTGGGAATTTAAAGAGGGAGAATACTGTTAAGAGGAGCACTATGTGTGACTGTAAAATGCAACTACAGCACAATAAATCTTGATCATTTATTAACATATCTAGCAAAACCAGAGCAAAATGGAGGATCTGGTAGAACCTCATTGAGATGTGTGAGGCCGTTCTCTGCATTGTACCTTGCCAGCTCTCAGGAGTCACCTGCTTGTGTCTGGGGAGGCAGAGGCAAAGCAGTGTGAGGAGAGAAAATGGATGCACTCTTACAGAGAGCATTTTTCATTTTTTTCTTTGATTTCTTCTTGGTTTTTTTTTGCTTAGATCAGTGTTGAGATCAAAGGCATTCCGATGAGTTTGACAAACAACTTTTTTTTTTTTTTTGTGGAAAAGAAGAAAGAGAAATCCAGTAAATTATTTTGCACAACTTTCTACTGTACCAGCCATGTTAATTGAGTTTGCTCTTGTGATTAAACTAAAATGGATGTTGATCATATTTTTGGACAGGCTTTTGGCTTCTGCCCTGTGAAAACTGCCTCCTTCAAGTGACAGTTTGGTCTTCAGAGCTCTTCACCAGGCAGCATCTTCTAAGCAGTCTCACCTATGACTGGACCAAGCTGTTTACCATTATTTTTGCTCTGTCAGTCCCAAGAGACCCACTTGCTGATTCTCTGGTCATGTCACTGTACCTCTGAAAAACTCACCAAATCTGAAGTAACCACCATGCTTGTTTTCCTTTGGCACTTCCTTGAAACCCCTCTCAGCTGGGAAGTGGATGCATTGCACTTACCTGGCATTGGGCAGGCAGCAACTGAGGCTTAGTTTCTGTGCCCTCCATTGCTTCAGCTCTCTGTCCTTTCATCTCCTTTATGGGTGTGCTGCCAGGACAGGGGCAGGCATCCCTCCTGCTGGTCCATGCAGCATGATGCTTTGATCCCTCAGGGAGTCCCTGGAAACTAATATATTGATTAATCCCTTTTTGTGGTGATGGTAATAGGAATGAGCTAAAGATGCCTTTAGAGGATCTGTTCCATTGCTAACCAGTGTGCTTTGAACAGGGGGTTCCTTTCAGCTGTATCTCTCCCCACGTATGTTTTATCCATTTTCTTGATTCCCTTCTCTCATTTTCCTTTTGTATTTCTACCTTTCATGAGGCAAGTAAGGAGTTCATGACAAGCTCCATGCTTGCAAGGAGACAAGGATGAGTTCACTAATGTTTTGGTCATGATAAATAGTCATGCAGTGGCACTGCTAGGCTTTGAGAGGAGGAGACATGTACAGGCAGAGATTACCATTTCTTTAATGAGAATATTTTCATAAACCATCATACAATCCAGCATATAATCCTTTTCCTTTTCCTCTCTAACAGTTTGTTTCACTGCAGGAGAGTGCTTTTGGGTAGTTATCCCCAGCATTTACAGAGTTTCCTGATGGCTCCCTGTAGATATGGTACAGGAAAATCCCAACTGGCACTTCATGCTGGAGAGCAAGCGTGGGGCAAATGTCTCTGATGGAGAGGCACAAATTATCAGAGGGCCTGAATTCAGCAAGATGCCATTTTTCTCCTCTGGGCATTCCTCCTTGCACAGCTTGCTGTATTTGTGGCCTAGTTTTAATGAGAGATTTTTGACAGTAGTTGTGAATGTTGACATTTTCCTCTATTTCATTTTTTTTCTTCTTTGAGTTTGAGCTAAGCACACACTGGAATGAGGAAGCTCAAGGGTGTCAGATTCAGTTCTACTGACAGCAAGTATCATGTCCTAGAGTCTGCTCTATAAATGCCCAAAGATGGTTAGATGTTTCTTTCCCCCATTATTTCTATTGAAAAGTAGCTTCTGCCTCATCCTTCTGGTCATGCAAACATTATAATTTCCAGTTCAGATTTGTTCATGGCTTTTTTATTCTTCCTTGATTATTTCTAGTCACTGATCTTGACTAGCTATTTTTCTTCCTTAGTGTTTGCCTTTGAGTTATTTCTGGATTGCAGTGATGATCCTTCTCAGCCTCTGTTTGGTTAAGCTAAGAAAAGCTGGCTACTCTGGTCTCTCTGAGAGGAATGTGCCTTATTCTGATTATCCTCCCAGTCTTCGTCAGACTCTGGGGTTTTTTTACCACACACACGTACTGAAGATCAGTATGTGTGTGCTGAAGAGGGGCCCACACAACACCCTCTGTGTCCTGGCTGGTCCCCCCAGGTTCTGACTGTTTTAAATGGCTTTGCTCATCACAAGAGTCACATGTGATTTTCAGTAAATACATGTTTTTGTTTTTTAAACCAAAACCCCAACCACCATTCACTGAATGCAAAAGCAAATTCTCGCCTGTGCAGACTAAGGAATGGTGTGTAATTCTTTGATGAGTTAAAGGATGGAATTTTTGCTGGGACAATCCAGGTGCTGAAAGTATTTAAATAGTTTGATTGCCTTGCTTTGTGAGAGCAGGACAGTTATTGCCATGAGTCCTTTACACTTGTCTGCTCTACTCTAAGTTTCAGTCTCTGCTGCTCTGGGGAAGATCCTGTTTTGTAGTAACGAATGGAACATTTAAATATAGTAGTTACAGGTTGTGTCTGAACTCTGATTATTTGCAAATCCCTGCAAAAGCTCCTAAACCTGATGCAGTAAAGCCCATATCAGAGTAAGTTTTGCCAGGCAGCCCAGGTGCTGCACAGGGTGACCACTGCAAGCCTGATGCAGTGAGGTCTGAGAAAATTGGTCCCTGATCTGCAAAAATTTGTCAGTGGAGTTATTGTGCCATTTGAAAGTATGGGAGGTGCAGGTAGAAACTAAGAGCTTCAATGTAGTTGTAAGCCAGAGGTCAAAATTTCAGTCAGTGTAACAGAGGAATTGAAGGCACCGTGTGGCTTTCTGCCAGCTGAAGATTGGGCCTAATATTTGTTTTCCAAAGTAAAAGGTTTCAGTCAATCAGGCAGCCTGCCTAGAGAACAAAGGAGCAAGACAGATTTTAATTGCCCAATGGCCATTCTTTCAGCACAGATCTGTGCTTATATGCCAGAATAATTTGGGTTTGTGTCTGACACAGGAAATCTGACTTGTGGAGGGACTTCAGTCTGGGCTGTTCCTCTTGGAGGACTGAGGAAATGAGGGCATATCCTCCCTGCCCTTACAGTATGCACCTGAAGACACCTTTCAGGTAGGAGTTGTTTTCTATTGGTGGCCAGAATGGTGAATGATGTGCAAGCTCTCTTTAAAGTAATGTGAGAGGAGAAGGAAGAGAGAGAGAGCGAGAAGGAACATAAAGATCCTGAAGGGCTTTCTTCAGCCTGGCTTAATTTGGAGGTGACACTTCATATGTCAATTTAAATTAAGCCATTTCAAAGAGCACCCACCCCAGAGCCTCTGATGCATTCTTAAGACAGCAAGCATGGGGCACGTTGTGTGACTGACACAGTTGAGGACAGAGAGGGAGGGAGCAGCAGGAGGAGCTGAGATGAAGTGTTTCATGGCAGGGCTGCTTTATCCCCTCCATGTGTGATCACATGTAATTACCAGGCTGTAGTTCACCCCTGTTTTCTTTATCACATGTTTGGGCCTAGTGTTCTGTTGTGTTAAGTCCAGGTATCTCATACCTATGTCATGGTTTTCTGCAGCCCTTCTGATCTGAGTAAGGTTTAAATAGGAGTCTTGTCTGGGTGTTGAACAGTTAATGTTCTAGAAAGCAAACACCTGCATCTGCAGCCTTGTCCCCTCCTATGCAGCTGAATAGCATTTCATGATGGCAGGGAAATAATTCAGTACAACCAGGCCCTGCTCTGTGGGCAGTGAATAAGCTCAAGTGAAGTAGAGGTCACTCATGTTAATCTGAAGCAAATAGGATTGTAGGACTGGGAGAAGAGGGTGAACCCCCTTTTATGTACAAATTCTATAGCTCAGAGGCTTAGGAAACACCTAATAGTAAACATTTGCAAAGAATCCATGCCATTAACCTTTTCTGAGGGGAGAGACAAATGGTTTTCCTGCTTCATTTTGTGCAGATCTCACATTTTGGTACGTATGCAAATCGTGCTGGGTGGCAGCGTCTCATACAAATCAGCTTGAAATGCAGAGGCAGCCATGCAAGAAAAAGGCTTGTCTTTCCCTGCAGCTGCAATGAGACCTCTAGCACAGGAGAACCAGGCAGGGAGAGAGCCTGATTTGTAAGGAAGCATCAGGAAGAGAGAAGAAAACCAGAAATGCTGTCCCACTAGCAGAAAGCTTTGTGTCCATGCTACAGTGCTGCCCTGTGTTTTTGATGATCTGAGGAGCATCCAGCACTGTTTTATTTTTCTTTGGGTTTTGGAGTGTCCTTATTGTGACTTCTCAAGGCAAGGAAATATATGATCAACTCATGGCTGTGCAGAACTGGGTAGGTGATGTTTGGGAAGAAGAGACAAACAGAACTTGTCTGAGATCAGGACTGAAATGGGCATGGCAGATAACACAGATATGAAATTTAAGCAGGCACCTTTGCAGGAATATTGACTGCTCGTTGTAAAGACAGTGGGTGAGGGCTGGGCATTACATTGTGCTGCTGCTGTTCTCTGTCCCAGATCCTTTGTGGATCTGTGAATCAGGTTTTTTCACACTATTTAACAGTAGCTACTGATACGCCTGCATAGAATCTTCCTACTTAAAAATCTAATGTGTCTCTAACCCCTTTGTCATATTTCTTTTATGAGTTGGGTAGGCATCAGGCATTTACATTTCCAGGAATGAGTCCCTTGTTCTCTCCCTCTTATACAGTGCTTTTCTATCAAGTGTACCAGGAGCAAGTATCCAGCAGGGAGGACTAAGTTTGACTTTCTGAGTCTGCAGTGTCTCTTGGTTAACATGGCAACAAGACCAAATGTTATTTAATTTTAATGATAGGTGACAGCAAAACAGAAGAGAAAAGGGAATGGAAGCTGATCAAAGTTCATAAAGACATGTACTTTCTTGGGGTTTTTTTTTGCAGCCAGACCTTTCTGGAGTTCTGGCTCTTTTGACCCTGTTGTGCTGGAGTGAGCCAGCAGTGCTTCTGGGTGGGATTGTGGGGGGCTCTGAGCAATGTGTGCAGAGCACTCCAGCAAGCAGGGAAAGGGGCTGTTTGGCATTACCAGCTTCTTCTCTGTGTAAGTGCAGACACTCCTTGCTTCAGGGAGGTGAGCTGTGAGAGAACAGTGATGTGGTTGCAGCTTCTCACCGTGCCTTGCTGGATTGGTTCCTGCTTGCTCTTTGATCTTTTTTCACACTGAGTAACAGGCAGCATGACTGCAATGTGATGCTCTGGCTGCAGACTGCATTGTCTTGTTGAAAAATGAATTGCTTCAGAGCCTTCAGTCTATCTCCCAAGCTATTTCCTGTTATAACTAGGAAACCTGGGATTTCCACGTGATTTTGAAGCTCAGAATTCTGATGTACAGGGAAATCCTGTCTCTGTGTTCATTCATTGCTGCTTCTGAACCCTTCTTTTCTCTTCTATTATCTCAAATGCTTTTGGAAACTTCATTTTCAATGCACTGTATCATCTCACTTGAGTTCCCTTCTGTGGGCAGCATAGTTCAGTAGGAAATGCAATGCTGGTTTGAAATGTTGGCAGACAGGATAGGGAAAAATACATCTGTGAGTTATTAGGGGTGAGAGTTATGTCTTTTACCTTTGGAGTTTACAGATGTTTTTTGCCTTTTCGTCTGCCAAACACTTACACTTTCCAGCACTGTCTGCATCTGGAGGTTGTGTCTTGGCAGGGAATTCTGTTGGACATGCAGCCTGGGTAAAGCTGCCTTGGGCATCTCCTGAGCACTCTGGCTCTGTGGCTCAGCCCTTCTGCGCTTGTATCGGTTTTAGCATTTCACCTCCGGTCACTCATGAACTGATCTGTAGTGGGAGACTTTGGCATTTTATTTTGTAACTGTTCATCCTCACATGAACTGCAGGTTTCCATAAGAACCTGGGCTGTTCTCTTCCCTTTGTAGCTGAACACCTCCTTCCCGCAGCAGTGACAGCCAGTGCTTGTGACACATCTGCCTCTGCACAATGGTGGCAACAGCTGGGTTTTCCCAGTGAGTTCCTGATCAGACCTCACTGGAGATTAGGCAAGTTAAATCCAGCTTTTTCATTGACCAGACCACTGCCCTCTATAAACAATCTTTAGACAAAACCCCCTTTTTAAATTGTGGTAGAGTTGTAGCATTTGTGAGGTGTTGTGTGGGGAAGTCAAATCTTTGGTTAATGTTTCCATGGCCTTATGTAAATTGTGTCCATTCCGTTCACACCATATTCCTGGCAGAAAGGGAGGAGAGATACTGTAACACAAGTAATGCCCTCAATATTTCCAGCTTTCTTGTGATACTGAGATATGCGATTGCCACTTGTTTTCGCAGTTTTTGGCAGACATAGTCTTTAACTCCAGCCACTAAAAGCATATTGGACTCGTGTTTGTTTTAGCTGCTAAGGTGCAGGAGCTGCTTTCTAGAGGTGCCAAACACCTGGGAACTTCATTTGAAATGGCAAGTGTTTGGTGCTTCTAAAACCCAGTTTACTGTGGAAGGAAGCACCAGGAAGAGGAGCCTTTTGTAATTTCATTTCTGTCCTTCTGCGTTGCAGGCATCTATATCCAGTGGTGCTTTCCATGAGCACAGTTGGTGCCATACTGCAGCTGCTGGGTTTCCAGCCCCATCATGGGGCTGTTCCACTCTCTCCATGGTTAGAAGGTGTTTCCTAGCTTGCAGCTTAAACATATGAACAGCCTATACCTGCTGCCAGCATCATCAAGGAAGAAAGGCAAGATTCAAAGGCTGTATTTTAATTAGGCTACAATCTAATTAACTCACCTGTGAACACAGGCAGACTGCATACTGTGATTTTCTTGCTCATTCCCACCTCTCTGGGGATTTGTTACGAATCTTTCTCTCTCTGTGGGAAGAACCTGGAAGCCAGGACTTTCGAGCTCTGTTTCTGGCAGTGCTATTGATTCACTTGTGACTTTGTCTCTTTGGATTTTGCTTCTGGGGCTTTAAAAACATAAGAGAGAGACTAACACACGTCCTTCACTTCTCAGAGAGCCCTAATTAATACTTAGAAGGGAAGGGGCTTTAGACTACAGGGTGCTGCAGATGTATATTGCTGTGGGAATATAATTAATAAATAATAGCACATGTGGTACAGGAGTTCCCACACTGCATATTCCAGGGGTTTATTTTCATTACTTGTTTACTGCATACAATCCATATCAATCATACTATCTATCTTCTTAATTTTTCATTGCTGCTTGAGAAAAACCTGCATAGGAAATACTGATATTTTTCCTCCTAAAGTACTGATTTAATGGTACTGTGATCCCAGCTAAAGGGAAACTCTTAGAGAGCCCTGCTGTTCTTTGACTGCCAGTTCTCAGATTCCAGCTCTCCCATCATGGCCCTGGTCACAAGAGAATGGAACAGTTCTGACAATACAGTCTGACCTGCCATGCAAGATGGATCACAAACTTTTATCCAGAGATTTCTACTTCAAGCTCAATAATTTCTGCTTATGTTAGAGCAGGTCATTTAGACAGACATCCAGTGGGAATGCAGAAACTGCAAGTCACCCATGGCAGAGCCATTCTTTCTGGCCCTCAGCACACTCTGCAAGATACCTGGCTTTCTGAGGCTCGGGGTTCTCTTTGCAGCTGCAATCCTTAAGACACTGAGGTTCCAGAGGGCCAGGCAGTCTTTTGAGGAAGAAGCTAGTATACATATATGTTGGGTGGACATTTCTTGTGTTGATGTCTTGTTTTCCAGATAGTGGAAGCATCGCTAAGAATCTCTTGAGGTCTCAAGTGTTTTCTTAATTCTTATCCTTAACCCTACCAAGGAAACATGTTCATTTTACTTATACAATTAGTGTAGCAGATTATAAAATGGATCTATTTGATTTATTTCCAGCAGCTGATGAGACCAGAAAGTTTGGGATATTGGAGAAGGCACAAAATTTTTCTCCTGCTGGGAAGGTGACAGGAGCCAGTGGTACCTGTGTGCTCTGGATCTGGAGAGCTCCACACTCCACTAAGTGGCTTTGGAAAGGTTAATGGAGAAGGTGCCAGCAGATGGCACTCATGAATACTCAACATTTTCTCAGGGTTTTGAAGGGCCCCAATCACTTCTGGCATGTGTAGCAAAAAGTGCAGAAGAGGGCAGCATTCACCTGCTGAACTCAGACACTGTAGGGCACATGGCCAGTGCTGCAGTAAGCAGAGAGTCTTGGGTTGGTAAGACCCTGTTTCCATTCAGAGCAGCTCAACTTTCCAGGCCTGGTGGGTACAAAGGCACTGGAGGGATGTAGTGATGTAGCCCTGCTAATTCAGTGATGACTGATGTCACCACCAAAATCTGGGGGTTTTTGACAACAGGATGGCCTACATGGCACCAGGCATGCTGGCATCAGATGGGGTGGCACATTCCTGCCCAGTGCCCCTCTCCTGGGACAGATGGTCCAACTGCTGTCTAGTGCAAGAAGTGGCCAGAATTGGGGCTTCATGCTGTTGGCATTTGTTCTTGGTGGGATGAGCAGTGACATTCAGCTTTCATTAGGAGACAAAAATGGCGCTCCAGGACATCTGAGGGCATGTTTTCAACAGTGAAGGCAAAGTATGGGCTCTGTTTCTGAGCCAGAAGAGCAGTCTGTTTCTGATCCATGGGACTTGTCAGCCCAGCAGAGATTAGTGAGGCAAAAGCAAAGGCTGTAAAGCTCCTCCTGCCCAGCACTGGTGAGAGAAGGTGATAAGGGATTCATTGTACAACCAGGAGATAATTGGCAGCAGTAGTATGAAGCAATGCCAGTCTTTTTGCCATAGCAATTGTCCAGACATTTTGTTTACAGCTGTGATTCACCCTGCTGTGCAGTCACACAAAATCACATGGGAGTGCCCAAGACTGTGTGCAGAACTGAGTGTGAAAATCCATTTTGCTGGTGCAGGGCTTGGGGAAGGCAGATGGGGAAAGGACTGGCAATCCAAAGTGCGAGTCAGCCTCCTCTTCCCTCACTGCAGACACCAGAGAGTGTAGCTAAGGCTGTACAGTCACTTACCTCCTTGGAGGAGAAGGAGCTGGGTTTCACGTGCCTCAGCCTGAGCTGACAGATCAGATCTCTTATGGGAGGTAGAGCCCATGTCTCATGTGAGGACAAGCTTGAAGGAGCAGGGGTGGGTCTCTCTGGTGATGTCTGTGTGGAGAAGTGAACAGAGAGATTTTGGCTTAGCCGAAATGCATAATGCTTGTCTTACATTCTTCTGTGCCTCATACTGCAACCCAGGCTTGAAGTGTCTGCCCTGTGCACAGGGAGAGTGGGCTGAGGCTGTCTGCTGGTAGCCCAGACTGCAGCTTGACCTGCAGGTTTCAGCTCCAAGGAGACACTGTGGTCGGTGTGACTGGGCTTGGCTAAGGTGGTCCCTTGGGAGCTTCAGTCCATGTCAATAGAAGCTGAAATGTTGGTGATTGGTAAGCCCTGTTCAGCAATATATGTCTCTATGGCCAGCTTTGAGTCTGTGACTATGTGTCATTTTGTCCTCTAAAGAGTGAGTGTGCCCTGGAGCTGCCCAGCCCCACGTTACTGCCAGATCTCTGCCCCAGGGAGCTGCTCTGTTCAAAAATCACTCCTTACCTGCACCTGCAGGGCTGTGCACAGCTCTCTGAGATGTAACAAAGACAGCATGTGCCACCAGGATGGTGTTTCTCTTCCTCTGGTGATGAGGAATTTATTGGCATTTCCTCCCTTTCCTTGTTGAGACTTTCTGAACTTCTGGGGTTTCCTCTCCTCACCATGGAACAGCAGTTGTTCCCACAGGGGCAAGCACCCCTCTCCTCCAGGAGCAGTGGCTCTCCCCTGGGCTGTGCAAGATAATTGGGCTCTTTCCCTGGTGTGGAACCAACAGCTGTGCAAGGCCACTAACGAGAAAGAGCCAGGGTAGCAACAGGATTAAAAATATGTATGAGCAAACATTTAGTTTCAACTGCAAGGATGCACTGAAGCGTGAGAGTCTGAGTCCTGCAGAAAGCCAGAGGCAGAGTGGATTGGCATTCAGACTGGCAGCTGCACAATAAAGCCACGCTGGTAGCACGGGAAAGGGAGGGCAGGAGCCCAGCCTTACTTACACTGGTGTAAGCTGGAGTCATGTCATGGAATCACCTTTTACATTTGGCTGCATCCTGTTGGCTGGAGTCCAGTGTGGATATGTGGCATCAGGAGAGCAGGTAGGTTACCACCAAATCCAGTACTGGCCTCTGGCTCTGTTCCTCTCTGACAGTGGCCTCCATATGGAATGGGACCTATCATTGGAAAGATTGTTTGTATGGAATCATTACCTGCTCCATACAATATTGGGAGGTGAATACCAAGTGTGGTGCCCCATCCTGGTGGGCTCCATGGGCCACTAGCAGAAACTAAGTGTGACTGTCAGTGGAAGTGTCACAGTGACACAGAGGTGGAGTGGGTGCTCCAGTGGAACATGCTGCTTTTTCTTTCATGAAAAAATAAAGATATTTAAGTTTAATTTCTGCTTTAAGGGTGATTGTTCTTGGCTGGATTGGGTCCCTGTAAAGCTTCACAAAGTCATTTCAGATAGTTGAAAGCTGCCAATTCACCCCATTAATATTCCTCTCATTCAGTGAAGGATTTTTTTGGGAGGAAGGTTTATGGTATATCTCTGCATTGAAGAGCTCAGACTGGCAGGGAGACATACCAGCTGACTGCAAAGGCAGTTTCCATGACAAGAAAGTCTGTCTTGGTACCTTGGCTGAAGAGATGAAGGCCCTATGTGAGATCTCTTACAAGAGAAATTAACTTGCTCATGCAAGGAGACTGTTTCTCTGGTTTTTATGCTGGGTTTACCAGGGATTATAAATCCCTGAGTTTTGAATTTTATAAGTACTGAAAGACAGAAATATCTCATGGAACATGGAGGTTAGCAGAACAGTTGGGCAACCATGCAGGTTTGTAGCCTTTGTGATGCATGAGAGCACCCAGAGCCTATCACTGGGACAAGGATTCTCTGACCCCATGGGAGCTTACTGGATTCCCAGATATCAGCAGGCCTGGGGTGGAAGGGGAGTCTGACCTGGCACTGCAGAACAGAACAGGTTCAAAGCTTCAGTCAATCTCTGTCTCCAGTGGCATTGATGGCACGTGTTTATTTTGGAAATCAGACCCTCCAGCCCCATCTCATATATCAGCAATTGCAAAAGAAATAATAATTGAATTCAGTCCATTGCATTTAACGTTTTAATGTCAGCTGAAGATTTCTTCCTGATCCCAGCTCTTGATTACATGACATCTTTGAGCATCAGATTAATAAGACTGACTGTATTCTCTGAACACCCGATTTTCACAGTCAGAGGTGAGGGCTGAAATGTACTGTCATGTTTTCTACATGTGACTCAAGCTGGCCAAAAGGTCACGCTTAAAATTCTTGAAATATTTTTTCTTACTGCATTTGGTTTTGATCCATATTGGATGGAAAATAAAACTTTCATAGATTTTCCATGAATTGTGTTCTCCCACCCCGTGGATGCATGCTGAAATTGGTGCTTCCTTGAGCTTTTTAAAGAAGCTGATCACTGAAAGTGTTTTGAAAAGGTGTCCAACAGGTCTTACCCTCTTCCTGTGGACTGTCATGTGGCCAGAGTCTCATGACCATATCTTTCCTTAATCTCGGGGTTCAAAACTCTTCTGCTGCTCAGGTAAGACTTGTCAAACCTTGTTGTTTTGTACACTGAAATGCATAATTCAAGAGTAATGAGAACATAAAACTCACTTTTTGGTTAGAAAACTCATGCTGCACTGCTTTCTGGACTCTGAAATTATGCTAAAAGGACTATTTCTGGGACAGTGGCCTTCTGTCTTCAAACTAATACTTGGTTCCATCTATGCTATGTCAAAGCAGACTGTAGCTGCCCCAATGACATGCAAGATAAATTGATGGAATGAACTTCTCCTAGGTGTTTGTACCTGCACACATGCTTAGCCTTCACTATTGCTTATGGAGTTCCCTTTGTGGTCAAACAAAACCAAGGGTTTGGACACAAACAGTAGAAATGCTGCTTGGCATGAACAAATCTCACACATTTTACTGGCTGTGTCCTGATGTAAAGTGAGCAGCATGTGCAGGCAACAAAGGGAAGGAAGGTGCTGGAGGGCTCACAGTGAAGAGAAGAAGGGGATATTCTCCTCTAAAGAAGTAAGTGCACTGAAGTGGTCTGTACATGTAAGTTTGCTTTTTGGCACATTCTCCATTTACTATCAATGACGTGGTCAGTCTTACTAAGTCAATAGTCCTTCCTCTGGACCAGCTTTCTGAAATGCTGTTTGAAGTGTCTCAATCAGGTTTCAGAGAAGTCTTTCTCTCCAGCTGTTGCAAATTGTTGGTATCACAAAGACAGTCTCAGTCCTGCTGCTGTTGCTGATATTGGGCACACTAAAGAAGAGAGGGCCACTTCAGCCAGTGCAGTTGGTGCTACAGCACAGAGCCTTGAATCTTGAATCCAATATCAACCACTTTGCCTGGTCAGCAGCTGGGGAGTTTCTTGCATTTTAATTTTTCAGGTCACGACCCCAGTAATCTTGGGAAGGATATTCTCTAAGTCAAGACATGCATTCTCTATCATGCTTTTTCTGATTGTAAGGCTTCAGTCTTGCAGGCTGGTGTGGAAGTGCACAGACTGTGCTTGTCTCTGGTCTTCTAGTGCTGGGAGGGCACTGCCCTGAGCCAGCCTGGTAGTAAACTCTAACTGTCATGGGATATTCTCCAGGCAATGAAGCCTTCATCTGTGGAAAGGGAACCACATAAAGACCCTTTTCTTCTCCAGGCCCTGTGGGCTGATGTTATCCTGATGCCTATGCTACCTTTGCATTGTAGCATAGTGGAAACCCACATTCTCCAGTCCTCACAAGCCATCGTGCAGAGCCATGTGTTTGCAATCCACAGCATCCTTTGTTCATATTCACTCATGACACCTGTGGAGCTGTGAGATCAGAGTTCATACTGGTTTAGTATGAGGTTAATTCCCAGATTCACAACATTTGTTGTGGGAAAAGTGGATTTTCAAGGGAGAGCTGAATGAACAGGAGGAGGCACATGGGCGTAAGGATCCACTTTCATGTGTGGAAGGGGAAGCAACCACTAAAGATGAAAGCAGCCTCAGCTGTCTCATCTGCTTTGAAGGATTAACTCAGACCCTCCTCTGTGATACCATAGCTGAAGGTCTAGGGTCTGTGGAGGGTGCAAAACTTTATGAGTTTGTCAGTGCTACAGGCCAGCCAGAGGTGACTCAGGCTAGGCTTGGAGTCTTTTTGACTGGGTTATCTTGGGATGATGAATTGAAAATAAAGTAGAGTCTTTCCTCTTCAGCTTGTCAGTTTCTGGATGTATCTCCACCCTGTTTTGTAGCACCTTGCTGCTTCCTTCACAGGAGCCTGCTTCCTGTCCCATGGAGCCTGTCTCAGGGCTCATAGGGAAATCATGGACTTCAGTGGCATCAGACTTTTCTGCTTTCACCAGAATACCCTGAAGGCAGCAGGAGATGAGGTATGGCAAAGTTTTCCTAGCAGCTGCTTGACACCACTTCCCTTCCACAGCAAACATCACTCTAGTATCTTCAGGCCAGAATCATCCCCATGTGAAATCTTCTGGTGATGGAGTGCAAAAAAGAGATCTGAACCCTGTCTAAGCCCTTTCTGCTCCTGAAGCATAACTGCATTCAGTGGAAAAGAGCCAGAGAGCAAGATTTTTTTATTGTGAACATATCTGGCCAAGAAACATGGCATTAAAAAGATTCAATGTCCCAGTATAAAAGCTGTTAATTCCATTTCATTTTCTAACAGCTGTATTGGCTTGAATCAGTTCATTTTCATACCTTCCCTTTGGATGTTACCTTTGTGTGGTTTTGTGGAATATTGAGATGCTCTGGATAATCACAGATTAAATACTGGCCTTCATAGTTAGCATTTCTAAAACCCTAAAATGACAGGTACCATCAATGGTTTACCCTTTCCAAGTCTGTACATCAAGGTGGGAGCTCAGCAGGTCTCCCACTGGCAGAGTTGAGCTCAGGGCTGCGGAGGCAGGGCAGCTTCACACTTGCTCCACCTCAGTGCTTCATTAATTAGTCTTAATGATTACATCGAGGTAAATGTAAATTAAAATGCCAGATCCAGACACTGCCATAGTATGGCTAAGCCTGGACTGCCACAGTGTGGCAGCCTGTAAAATGGTGACCTTTCACCTCTTGAGCCTCTCTATTTTGATGTCTCTTGGCAGGCACAAAAACTGGTATAATTCCTGCTTACAAGTAGCTGGGGAGAAAATGGAGAATGACTTGTGTAAAAATCTAGTATGCTGGCAAATGCTTTTCATATTAAAACAAAGATAAATAGCCTGGAGAATGGTTTTTATATGTCTCACCCACCTCTAGACATTTTGCAAGCTGAAAACAGAGCCACAGTGTGTGGCTGTTCCAATGAAGAGTCACTACTGAATGACAACTATTTTTGGAGAAGATAAATTTTCTGCACTTGCCCATCTTGCTGTGGTGGTTTTACTGTCAGATTGTGCCTTTAAAGTGTACTGCACCATAGTCATGTATAGCTGTTCCTACAGGGGAAGGGATCTCTCACCTCTGCTGAGATTCTGTAGTGCAGGGGATTGGACATGGTCATGTATCAGTAAATCTGGTGTTTGTGCAGGGCTGTGACAGCTTGCCCACACTCCCCTGGGTGAAGAATCTTATTCTCTGCTGTCAGGAAGGGCTGGAAACCGTTCTAAGCTATTTGGATAGATAGGGTGGATCTTGGCTTCTCAATCCTGTTGACTGAAGTCAACATCTTGAGCAGATAAAATTCAGCAGGCAGGTGGGTCATCTTTGCTTGTGTTCAGTCAAATAGGATGTTCTCTGTGAAGGAGCATGGTTGATGTTTAAGTGCAAACCAGACAGGATTGGACTTAACAGGGGTCCTCCTGAAAAATTCTGGATCCCACTGGTCTTTCTACAGGAAGCTGTGATGTGTTCTGTTTACAAGCTGTGTTAGGGCTTGATACGTTCAAGCTGTTAGTCCTGCTACCTCTGTTGGAAGGTGATTTAAATTGCAATTTACAAAAAACAAAGGGGGCTGGGAGTGACACTGGCGATCTGTGGCGGCAAAGCTACTGAGGAGTTACTGTACAGTTGCCATAGGCTGCTGCCTAGCCTGAGCTGCTCTTTGCCTCAGTTTCCCCTCTGCCAAAACCAGAGGAGCAATGGTGCAGGAAGAATCACTAAAGACAGCTCGGGTAGGATTGCCAAGCACAGGTATGAGCAGTGTCAGCTCATATTGTTTCCCTCTTGAAAAACCCTCTTCCAGGTTGGGAATGTCCTTGCAGACATTCCTGTCCTTTCTGAGAGAGGCAGGATTTGTGAACCTGATGCCTACTATTAATCTGAGAGTATTTCTGTTATATGTAATCAACTGTATCTTTGTCTTAGCTTTGAATTTTATATCACACACCTCCCCAGAGTAGGAGAGCACTACATTCTGTTTTACTAGCTCCTGGAGGTGGATTATATTCCACTTGATCGTTTACAACAGTTGTGAAGACTCAACACCATTTTAATGAGGTATACCAGTACTGTATCAAGTAATGTATCTATTAAATGCAGTCTTTAGTAGTTGATTGGTATTTAATTGACCTGTGTTATAGTCCTGTTAGATGTCAGTTAAATCCATAGTTGGAGAGCTAATTTTGAATAGGGAAATCATGGTTAGAGGTAAAAATTTGTACTAGAAGTACAGCAGTTTTTAATATAAAAACTTTTATTACTAAATAAAGTGTGAGGTGTATTAATAAAGTCTTGTACTGACTTTAGCAAGTGTTTACACTAGTATATATTTTTAAAACAGATGAAAATTACATAAAAGACACATTCTGTCAATTATTGCTGGAAGATTCATAAGGACTTATCTATGGAGGTAATTTCTGTATCCTCTTAGGAAAGAGTCAGACTTCATAATTTTACAGGAAAGTTTTTTTTTAAAGTATGTTATTTAACATGACGGTGGGAATTCTCCTCCAGGAACTTGATCCTGGGGATCAGTAGTTTGACAACTGAGCCAGCCTTCTCCAAGCTGTGGTGTTATTGCCATCCATGAAGGTTTCAGACTGCAATGCCTCAATCCAGTTATTGCAGCTACAGGGAGGTACCTCGTGGGGCTCTTGAGTACAGGGTGAATGAAACCCATGTTTCACAAGGACAGGGTGAAGGACAAAGACTTTCCTGGGGTGAGAAGATTCCAGGGGAAGACACAGTGTTTGATGCCTTGCATGATCCCACAGGTTCAGTCTTCAGGGGACACCTCTGTCCTGTCTTGCACCTGAGCTGAGAGGGTTCCTCAGGACAGCAGAGTCATGCATGAATTCTCTGTAAGTCTGTGCCCTGCCCTGAGTAAGATTTGCAGGACAGAAGTGGGAAGTAGTCTAACCATCCACAGAAGCTACCTGCAAAAGGGGTAAACTAAGGTACAGAGTCTTTCAGTGCCTTAGCCTCCAAGAGGCAACCCATGAGAGCAGCAGCACCATGGGAAGGCCTCTGTGTGCCAGCCTCACTGTGTCACTTGTCCCAGGCTGTGTTACTGCCCCGTTCCCACACGAGCCCTGGTCACTTGCACTGCTCAGCAACTTGAATCATTCCCAGGCAGCACCTGTGTGTCCTCCTTGCTCCATCTTTGCCTGGATCTCAGCGTATCCCCGATTCCATAGCTGAGCAGTTGGGACCCCTTGCTGCTGGCAGGCTGCCTGCCTGTGTTCCCATCACCACGTGTCGGTGGCTGGTTCCTGTCTAATGAAGCTCCTTTCCAAGGGAGGCTGTTGAGGTGCTCCAGCATCACCAGATGGTCCCCTTATCTCTTCTTCTCTCATGCTCCCTCAGAATCATTAATGATCCCTAAAGCTCTCTGATGGAGAGGCTCCTTTTTGTGACAACCTCATTACTTGGTTATCCGAAGCTGCCACTATCCAGGTTGTCAGGACAACCAGCTTGATTCAGAGCCGCTGGGAAAGGTCTGAACCTCAGGCAAATAACCATCCCCAGCTCCCAGCAGATGCTCACCCGCAGCCAATCACCAGGGCACTGGGAAGCCATGACATCATGGGCCAAGCAGGCCTCCAAATTTAGTTGTTAGCTTTCAGCATCCCTCTGTGTCCCCTCCCCCCAGTGCTCCCCACATCAGTCTCTGGCTCAGTTAATCAAGTGCTGCTCTGGTGCCATTTCAGACTCTCCTGGAGCTGCCTGGGCTCCACAGGGCTGGCAGAGGGGCTCCCACAGTCCCCCATGTAATGCAGTCTTCCGGAGGAGTGGGACCATGGGGCCAAGGGCTGGTGCCTCAGCAGCCTGGCATGGGGGAAAAGTGCAGGGGACTGTAATACCCACAGCTCTTAGGGGACAGAATAGGTTGCTTCTTATTGGGGTTTTGTTGATGGGGATAGATTGATGGTCAGAGTTAATTTTATCTGTAAGACGAGCTCTCTGGCAGCTACCATTGAGTGTGGGAGATTATTGGAATCCTTAACAGGATACCCTCTTCCCATGAAAACTTACTGACATCAGCAGTCATGCTGTATTGCTCAGATTGTGTATTGTTTGCCAGTAAGGTGTGATAAATGTGGCAGAACCAGTTCTGGCGTGGATGAAGGCTGTGTCCACCTTCCTGCCCTGCTGAAGCAGAGGGCTTTATTCTGTGCCCTTCTGCCTTCACTAGGGCATGTCTGAGCCACCTGTGGAACCACATATGCCATTAAGGTTACATCCTACATAACACTGAACAAGGCTTTCTGCAGATGTGTATCTGCAGAGCTCTCCTGAATTCCTGCACTGCTTGAGTGCATTCTCTGTGAAAGCAGGATCAGGCAGCTCTTTGAAAGGATTCCTCTTTTTTCTCAAGAAAGACTTTTTTAACTCACTGGCCATCCCAGCTAAATGTACCTTTGATTTCTGAAAAACTGGTGTTTGGTGTCCTTTGCTGAGACATTCAGCCTTGCACACCCCTCTGGCACAGGGAAGGGTGCTGGTCAGGTAGTGCAAGTCTGCAGCTCTGCAGTCAGTTGGGGAAGTCTATCTGATTAAATTTAACAGGTGAGGTTACCTGGCACTGGGTTTTTGAAGTCCTCAGGCATGTTTTGGAGGCTACAAGAAGGCAATTTGTTGCTCAGAGCTAAAATTTCTTTCTCTTGCTTTGCTATGTGTTGGCTACCTGGCCCTGAATTTCCATGGGGTTGCATCTTCAGGAAGGAGTTGCCTCTGGGCTGCTCCTGGCTGGAACACCCCAAGGAGGGGCTGGGAAGCTTGTGCACAGCCCATCACAGAGACCCTCCAGCACAGATAGCCAGTCCTGCCTATTTTAGTACACAAGAAAGGAGCTGTTGGAGTTGGTGATGCACATGGTCCAGCCAGATCCTTCCTTTTGCTTCTCAGACAGCTAAAGCATTGGGCATTGGGGCTCACATTAGGGCAGCTTCTGAAGTTATTTTTGCAGCATGAGATTCTTGCTCAGAGACCAGATGACTCCTGAAAAAACAGGGTTTGGGCAGGCCCTGTGGGTCTTGGAGACTGGTCCTCATGGGTGGGCATGTGGACTCTTGAGGCATTTCCAACTCGCTGGGACATGCATAGGACAGTCACATGGAATTGACATCTAGCAGGGACTGGCCTGCTTTCTGATGTCCTGTGGGGACAAAGCCATCACCATGGCCATGTCTGGGCCAGGTCAGGTCCAGACACACTGCAGGTCTGGCCCAGCCCAGCCTGTCCCAGGTGGACTCATGGAGCAAGTCCAGCTTGCACTGCTGAGCCCGGCACACCGGGACTGTGTAGGTGCCTTGACCACGCAGTCACTTGTTTTTTCCCCACTCCCAGCAATGTGTTTGAGCAATGTGCCCATTGTCAGCACATGCAGCTGCTCATAGTGTGCAGCAGAGCCCTCCAGCTCCAACCGGGTCAGCCTCATTACAGCTGGGATGAGAAGCAAGGGAGCTCTGTGGTTTGGGCAATTTCCCCTTTGTGGCCTTTGCTTCCTCCCTTTGTCTCCTCTGCCAGAAAGGCATGGCACAGGCATGCAGAATCAGCTTTCTATCAGGTATGGGACAGCTGGCTTCCATCCAGCAGCTTAAAGATAGCTGGAGAACTGTGGAAGGCTGAAACGCACAGGTTCAAGGGCTTTGTGGTCTCCAAAGGCCAACCTGAAAGGCACACACATTTAGAAACCCTCTGTAATTTTCAGGCAAAACTCCACTGTGCACAGCCAATGCTTGCAAAGTTTCTTTGGCTCCCAGGAGAGTTGTAGCTTTGGACAGGGCTGAGCATAAGGGATCTGATCTGCTTTCTCACTGCGTGCAGTCACAGAGTCAAGTTTCTGTTCTTTTACAGGGGAAAGGAAACTGAAACTCTTCCTTCATCTGCTGTTGCCCATCCTTTGGCAAAGCCAGACGGAGCCAAACTGGGCTTGGTGCTTCAGAGAGCCTGCAGTTTTCTTATGGTGCTTATAAGAGCAGTTCTGCTAAAAGTTTATGCTAAAACTAGATTTTAGTTGAACTTTTTAAAAGCAATGGAAGTGATTCATTCACAGATTCAGTCCTAACATCTGTAATTGTCTGATTTCATGCTCTATCTGCAGCTTTTCCTTGAGCTGCCTCCCACTTTTGGAAGCCTGTGAGTGGGACACACACTTCCCATGGCTTGTATTCCAGGGTGTGGGGCTGGTAAATGACCCACCAGTCTTTCCAAAGCCATCAGGAATGATTTTTGCTCTGAAGGTGGCTGGGTACTGCTGGTCCCCCATCTGCTCAGTCCTTTCCAGCTCTGGGCTGTTTTAAACAGCAGTTTATAGCAGCCAGTGTGGTTTGCAGTGCTGGGTGAGCCTGCAGGGACCCGGACAGCTCCTTCAGCTGCATTCCATTCCTCACTGCAGTCAAGGGACATTCCTCCAAACGCTTTGCATGGACTTTGACAGGAGAAGAGCCAAAGGCCAAAACCTGCACTATCTGAGAACTAACCCGCTTTGGCTCCACAAAGAAGAGTGTGTCCTCTGCAGGAGTCACCCCACTGCTTGTCCTGACCCTCTTGGATGCATGCAGTGCTGTCAACAGGGTGGACACTACATGCAGCAGAAAATGGAAGGCTTCTTCTTCTATTGTTGAGGGACAGCAGACTTGCACAATTCCTGCTGACCTTAGAGGATCCTGAAAGTCATCTATCCACAGGAGAAATTCTCTGTGGGAGTGGAAAGAACACTGACAACTTGCTTTATGGCTTGACTGTAATCACTGCAGAGCCAGCCAGCTAAGTGACAATTTTGACTCATACTGGGGAAGAAAACCTTGGTGAGACTTCAGCTTACAGCAGGAAGGGATGGTAGTGATTCAGTAGGGGCTGCTTGTCACATCAGTGTGGACTGGGTGACTCAGTGAGCTCTTGCTTCTGGAGAACCTGTGCTTTGAACAAGCCGGAAGGCAGCAGCATGATCACTCGTGGTCCGAGAAGATCACATGCTGTGTGGTGGGGCTGGGATGGTTTGTTATCTCCTCTTGGATACATGTGGCCTGCCTTACCTTTCACAATAGCAGCCAGCAGAAGGTAAGTCTTCATTGCTTGCCCTTGGCTGCTCCATACTCCGTGCATCTCCATCAGGAAAAAATCCCCAACAAATCCAACACAAAAATGGTCAAAGGTGTGCTCACTTTGGTGTGTAACAGCAGAGCCCTTTCCATTGGTGGCACTTGGAGCTGTTAGAGCTTCCTGCCAGCCCTGGGATGGGGCACAGACCCAAGCTCAGAGCATGGCTGGTGCTCCCAGCCCCAGCACTGCTCCATGCCCGTGGCCCTGTGGGCTCTGCCCCAGAGAATGTAAAATTTGTCATGTTTATCTGCACTTTTTTTTCCCCCCTGTAAATATTGTAAATGTGAGATCATCCTCATCAAAGCTGGGTCTGTTTCTACTTTTGATACCTTTCATGGAGGAGCTGAACCCGTGGATTGGGAAGGAGCAGGAGAAGGACCACACTTTGCCTAGGGAAGCATAATTCTAAAAGAATGAAGGAGAAGGGAAAACACAGACCGTGAATAAGATGTTTTTTCTGGTGCATTGGGGGATGTTTGCAAGGAAGTGCCCTCTTTGTCGCAGAAGGGGCCGGAGCTGGTTGCTCCAGCCTCACTCCTGCTGGGCTTCTCCCCCACAGGCTGTCACACGCAGACGTCATCCGGGGGAGCCACGAATTTCACGGTGCANGCGGCGGCGGGGGACGGGCGCGGCGGCGATGAGCGACCGCGGCTCCAGGTAACCCCTGCCGGGCAGCAGTGAGCGACCGCGGCTCCAGGTAACCCCGGCCGCGCAGCAATGACCGGCCGCAGTTCCAGGTAACCCCGGCCGGGGCGGTTCCAGATAACCCGGCCGGGCCCTGCGGCCGCCGGCGAAGCGCGGTGCCCGTGGCCGTGTCTGCGGCACCCCGTCTCCTCCCGACGATGGGAGGATGACGCCGCGGGCAGGGCCGGGG
>VZTR01028933.1:0-75169 GCA_013400775.1 Chaetops frenatus | reverse complement strand
GGCCGGAGCTGGTTGCTCCAGCCTCACTCCTGCTGGGCTTCTCCCCCACAGGCTGTCACACGCATACGTCATCCGGGGGAGCCACGAATTTCACGGTGCATTTCCTATTCCCAGCGGACGAAGACCAGGGAGCGTGATGATGCCTTTCAGGACCCCTTTAGCCCCCGGCCGGCGCCGGTCCAGCCTCCCAGGTGCCCGCAGGCCTCCGAGGGGGCACCGGGGGAAGGAGCTGGGAGGGCGGGCACCCCCCCGCGCCGCACTTTCCCTGCGCGCTGCCTTGAAACACGAGATTTGCCCCCAGCCCCAGCCCCGGCCCGTGTGTNCCCGACGATGGGAGGATGACGCCGCGGGCAGGGCCGGGGTGCGCCGGTGCCGGGGTTGTGTCTGCGTCTCCGGGGTGCCGCTGCCGTCAGTGACACCTGTGTTGCTGGGCAGTCGGCGGTGGCCGGAGCCCGGTGTCCTGCGGGAAGGATTCCCGAGCCGCAGAGCCGCAGCTGAAGTTGTGTCAGCGCCGGCACCGGCCATGAACGCCGCCGCGGTGCGTGTGTTCCCCATCTTCCAACAATGCCGCCTCTGGGCTGCGCTTCTGCAGAGGAGTGAGAAATTCTGGGCTATAAATAANTTCACTTTTAATTCCAAGCTCAGGAGGTTTTTGGGTTTTTTTTTTTTGCCTTGATTTAAGGGCAAAAAAATCTGTATATGTATTTTCCATTTGTCTCCTTAATGACCATAGGAACACTATTATTCTCATTTATTGTCACAGTGATGACTGTGGGACTTAACATCAAATTATGAGTAGAATATCAGAGTATTGTGTTGGCAAATATCACTCCTGCACATACATTATCATATCAATCATTTTTATGTGACAGTAGAAAGGATTCTAAAAACATCCCTTTTTTTTTTTTTTTTTTTTTTTTTTTAAAATACTCGTTATTGGCAACGCGCATCCGATTGACCCGTTCAGCAGCACTTGCCAAGTTTTTCCCGAAATCCGTTCAGGGAAGGGTGGTCTCTCCCTGTGCATACATGGTGGTGCCTGATGCCACACTGGAGCTGGTCCCTGTGCTGGGTTGTCCCTTTGTCCCAGACTTGTACACCAGCCAGCCGAGGAAGTACTCCAGCGTGATGTCTGGCCGCTCCAGGCTTCCCTCCTCCGGCGTGGGGGATGAACTCGGCACGAGTGGCCCCTTTTGCTGGTCATTGTGGCAGTTTTCTGATCCAGTTTTCACCGATGCCAGAAAACGAGCCTTGTTTTAGATACAGCGAGGTATTTAACGTGGAAGGCTGAGGGAATTCAGGCAAGAGAAGCCATGGCTTCAAAGCGAGCAACATCTGAAAGAGATGGTGGGCCCGGGCTGGGAAGAGCGGGGTTGTTTGGGGCCCTGTAGCCCTGAGGAGTGTTGAGGGGCTGGATTTTGCCTCTCCTCGCGCCGTTCGGCTTGCGGGGTGGGCCCCGCCTGTGCCAGGAGTGAACAGCCTGCGTGTCTGTGTGGAGAGTTTGGCAAACCCCGTTAAAGGCTCCGTGCCCCTGATGCCCCACCTGCCCGGATCCGGCCTCGCGCCGGGGCTGCCCGAGAGGGGACGCTGCTTTCTCCTGTCTTTGTGGGCACGGTCGGATATGCCTGCACAGGGAACCTGGAGGCCGGAGATCAGCATGGGCTTTGCTGAGCGACTCGCGGGCTGACATGGACCGCCTCAGAGCGAGGAGGAGGGGGAGGAGGACGGGCTGTGGAGAGGGCCGGAGCCAGGCTGCTGCCTGCCTGCCCGAGAGGGAGAGGGAAGAGGAGGCTGCGGCCGGAGGGGTGATGAGACCGACTTCCCTGGCTTCTGTCAAGGTGTGAACCCACCTGCTCTGTGGCTGTCAGGCGGGGAGGAGGGGCCTCGGGCACAGCTCCGGTGCCGCCGGGAGGAGGACGCTGTGCCGGTGGAAGTGTGGCACATGGCTGCAGAGGAGCCTCGGGCTTCCAGTCACAGGTTACCCAACGATGTGAGCAGAATACGGAGTAAATTAGGGCTTGTGGGTTATGGGTTGTAGATCTGGGACATGGACTGGTGGGTTCTTCGAGGCCAGGGAATGCATGGAGGGGAAGGATTGCCCTGAGCCGGGTTTTCTGGCGTGACCATAGGCTGGTGATGGAGGGTGGTGCTTGTGGCTGTATGGAGGTGCATGGGTTGGAGCTGCATTCCTTGAGCGTGGAATTGAGCAGAGGAGCTGGTGACAGGCATGGTGCAGGAGGCTGGGGCTGGGGGCTGGCTGGCTTCGTAAGTGAGGGGCTGCAAGCCCCTCTGGGCTGCAGAGGAGGTATGTTCTCTGAACCAAGATGTGCATGGATGGCATTTCTTCACTGAGTGACTCTGGATAACCAAAAGTAAGTCTCAGTAGCTCCTGTGAGCCCTGAGCTCCTGTTACAGGATTAAATTTCAGGCCTCATGGGCCACCACTTGCAGCAGCAACAGTTTGGGAGGCAGCTGTGGCAGCAGTGCTGCAGGAGGCAACACCCTGGCTGAGCTGCTCTGGTTGTCACAGGCCCTGGGCTTGGACCTCATTCATCTCAGGGCTCTAACACAAGTGTGCTGGCTTGTTGTAGAGACTGATGGAGGCTTTGTGCCCTCTAAACTAACAAGCCCAGCAAGACTGTGTAGGACAATTTCCCAGAAGTTGGTGAGCATTTTACTGCTGACTACAGGGAAAAGAACTTTACCTTTCCAGGTAGTTTGTTGGCAGGGCAATTTCTCTCTAACGATCTGACCAAAACTCAGAAAACGTGTGTAAGTTGGAGTCCAGATTGTCCTGTGTGTCTTAAGCTGACTCACAAAGTCTGGAAAAACAAAACTGGGTACAAGAGGTTGTCTTCCTCTAACCCCCTGTATTTCTTTGCAGGTTTTGTACAGTTACAGGGATAGATGAGACAACCTGCAACTTGTTCAGCTCTGCAACATATTGTTGGCCATAACAAACCCAGCTCTTGTGTTAGCATCTCCTGGCCTGGCAGCATTTGCTCCTAGAGGAGAGCTGGTTTGTGGGGATAGTCCCATTTTCAGTTCCTGTTGCCTTTGCCTGAAGCTTTCTTCTTCTCTTTTTCTTTTAATACTTTAATTGTGACTGTGGATCCAAGTGTCCCTGGAGCTGCCAGTGTTCTGGGATCAAAATCAGCTGGGAATCTGAAGGTATTTCAGATCTGCCTACAACTCCTCCTTCATTTTAGCCATGTCGCAGGGGGGATGTTGCCAGATTTGGCTTCCGCTGCCACTCTGGTTGGACTCCCTGTGACTTTGGGACATTAACAGTGCTGTCACTTTGTGCCTCTCTGGTTTAAATACTGATTTCTGTTCCTTGCTGTGCTGCACAGTGGGCCAGCAGGAGCTCACTGTGATCTTCCTCTTTCATTACTATCCTTAGCTCATGCCAAAGGTGCTTGAAGCTTTCCTCCCGGAACTTAAAGGAGGGCAGTGGTAGAAAGGGGAAAGAGGAACATGAATTAACTTTCACCTGCAGAAATAAACTTTTTCATTCATTGGTGCTATTTTGTGTTTAGCTAGCATTTTCTCCCTGTAGCCCTATTTTGCCTTTTACCTTTCAGACACAAATAGTTGAGCTTGTGTATCTTCCTTTATGTTGGTTTTGATTTTCCTGTTACTTGAAGAATGGCATTAGGCTGAGTGGTAATTGTTAGGTTTCACTGTGCTGGGATCAGCACAGGTAGAGACACTGACGTGAATGTCTTATCTCAGACCTGCTCTCACTGGTTGTCTCCTGCTCCTAGCAGTAATTTTATAATGGAAAAATATGACAAAAGTGTCTGTGGTTTACTAGTGGGTAGTCTCAGTGCTTGGACTTCCGGAGATTGTTTCCAGGTGAACGTCAGCAGCTGTGTCTTGAATGCAGTAAACAGCAAGTGTGTCACTGTGCTTTGTTGGAGATAGCCAAAGGACTTCTCATTTTGCATGTCCAATTGCACTTCTCCGACTTCACGCTGACAGTGCAGTTTATGAGTTGGCTTCCTAGATTTTCTGAGACAGGGAATTGGGTTTCAAAATGGTGACACTCACTGCCTCAGGTGGTGTGGGATGTGGCAGGTGGGTGCACCTTGCTCTGGGCAAGCACTGTGGCATATGCCCTGGCAGTCCCACTGACAGGTACCCAAGAAGCCTGTGGTATTGTTGATGCAGTCTCGTGTCCCCATCTTCTGGAGCTCTTGATCCCAGGAGGTCCTGTGCAGGGGACAGGCAGGTGTGCAAGGGCTCCAGGTCACTGGCTTCTGGGCTGGGAGGATCTTTGTGTCAGCATATGACACTAGCCCTACGTGCAAGTCTGGCTCTTGGAGCACTGGGCTAGGTGGACCTCCAGGTACTCTGGTGTCCAGTCTTGTATCATTCCTTCCAGAGGCAGACTTGGAAATCATGTCTCTCTTAAACTGGGCATGTCTTGCTCAGTTAGGAAACCTCTACCATGAATGTTGCTTTGTTTTGCTCTAAAGACTTATCATTATGGCTGTGATCATTAAGTATTCAAGGGTAAAATAGTGTTGTTATATTTTCAGTGTGCTCATTTCCCAACATCAGTTTTATTGTCAGTTGCTTGTCTAGTAGTGTACCGACAGATGTGACTGAGTCTTGAGTGATGCAGAGCAAAGCACATCTCTGCCCTGGAGTCGTTGCTGCCAGTTCCACAGTTGGAATAGTATTCAGTGCCTCCACATGCTGGGTTTGGGGCTCAGTGTTGTGCTCTGATACAGCACTGTAAGGCTTATAAACTTGGGGAATGGCAAAGTTAAGGTTGGATACACATCCTTTGCTCTGCTCTGGTCATGTGTACTGTCTTACTGCCATGAGAAGCAAATTAAGGCAATTTGGATCCAAAACATTCTCAAGGAATCTTTGGGTAATTTCATGTTTCTTTATTGTCCCAATGGCAAAAGTGTGCTTTCTCAGGGAATGGAAACAAAGATTTGGATGTGACCCTTTGACTTCTGAAAGTGACACCTGGCATGTGGACCACTGACCTCTGTGCTGTGGTCCAGCTTGCTGTTCATGCATGTGCTTGGCTTTCCCACAACTCACGGTACTGCAGTGTCATTTTTGTCCAGCCATAGATCCTCATAAGCCTGAAACAAACTGCCATTTCAACATTGCAGTATGGCACGGACTCTAGAGCCAAACCACTCTCATTTCCTTTCTAAGTGTTGAAAATGCTCTGGCACCTTAGCAAGCTCAATGTTGCTGTGTAGAGTGTATGCACAGTTGGATGCATGTGACAAGGGCAGTACTACAACATTTTCTTTCCATGTCACCCGAGTGGGCTCATTTCTCCAGACAGTGCTGTTGAAGGGGCAGCAGCTATGCTCTCCCCGCCCCCCTCCACCCCCAGTCTCTGTCCATTTGCTGGCATCAAAAAATCAGTTTCCTTTATTTAGAAAGGGCACTGGAAAGTAATTCTCTGTGTCTCTTGAGGGGAGTGAAAGGCCTAATGTTTTCCATTTTCTGTCTGTTCCTTCTCTATTCCGTATTGTGAAGGAGAAAATCCTCCAGAAATTTTCTAGGTGCCTCCCTGCAGAGAATCTTGATTCGACCTGCAGTGCCCAGATGCCAGCTCATATTTATCAGGTGCATCCAGCCACTCCCCAGATGAACCACAGGGCTGCTGGTGCAGGGTAAACCTAAGAGGGAAAAACTGAAGGCTCACAATGAGAATCCTGGGCATTTGCTAAAGCTGTTTTTAATGTCTCCTGCCCTCACAGGCAGAAGACTGTAGACTTGGATTTGGGATGCTCTTGATGTATCAGCAGAAAAGCTGTCATATGTGTGCATGCAGAAATGGAGGCTTGGGAAATGCTTTTAATTGTGATTCCACTCTGCACAACACAGATTGTCATGCTTTGAGCTCAGGTTTGTTTGTATCAGGAACAGACATTGATACCGCAGCTCCTATTGGCGCATGAATATTTCAACAACTGAAACGATGCCTGCTCCAGAAAAGAGCTGCTTACATCCGTGTTTGATCTTTTTAGCAAGCCTAGCTCGCTCAGGTTGGCATCCTGGTTATTTATTTCCTACTGATGTGGTCTACATCAGCTGTGCTGTGCTATGACTCTCCTCTCTACATTCCAGAGAATTCAAGCTGGGAAGAAGTGAGATTTCTAGCAAGAAAAAAGACTAAACCAGACTGAATTTGCTCCCTGGTTTGTTTCTTTTTGAGGAAGGCACCTTGCACTTTGTAGGATGCATGGACCAGAAAGATGTGGGGGAATATTTGGAAGTATCTAGGGTGGCAGTCTGTGGGGACAGTCTTCTTTAATTTCTGCCCCACATCCTGTACCACACCTCCTCCTCATGCTCTTGCTCTGTCTCCACTTCTTCTTGCACTAGAGGAATGCAGAATCCTCCTCTTCGGGGGCATTAATGAATAACGTTTAGCGTTTCAGAAGGAATAAGCTGAGAGTGGAGTCTTATTTTTTGCAGTATATTGACAGTTCACACACAGAGGTTGTGTCTTGGACTGTTCTTGAAATCTGTAGTGATACTGAGATGTGGGAACTTCTGCTAGCTTTGTGTGTTTCTGAAGTAAATTGTCCACAAAGCATCTAATTAGTGGGCACTTCTAAGCCATAACTTGTAATGTGAACAGAGCTTTTAAGCAACCTGCTCTGCAGGGCATGCTCTGCCTTCTCCCATGGTCTGTGGAGCACTCTGGACACTCAGGGTGAATGCCAATCTCCTTCATGTAGTAAGGAGAAGCAATAAGGATCTCGTTACGAGGTAGTTTTGCAGTTCTAAGTCCTTGGTTTGGTAAGCTCTGTTTCCTCTCACTTAGTGAACATAGCAGCACGTGGGCGAAGTTCCCAGGTCCACACATGGCACAAGAGGTCTGTTCCCTGATTCTTGAGTACTTTTTGAGCTGCATTTCATGTTGTTTGTATTGTTGATCTCAACAGAATGGCAGAGCCTGCCCTCATGGGTACACCTAAATATGTGTGACTCTCTGTTTGAGGACTGCATCTCTCCTGAGTGTAATTGCTTGTGTACTGGAACAGGAATTACACATAGCTGCTTGTGTACCCACAAGCAGTCTGGTAAATATAATCCCAAAATCAACCCATAACAGGACTGGCTTTTGGGCAAGGAGAGGAAGAAGTTGTGCTTCTGCGTAATCCAGCAGCCTCTAAAGCAGAAGTTCTGATCAGACTGTTGGCTGCTCTTGGGGGTGGGGGGTCATTAGGCAGAAGATACCTTGCACTGGTCTGCCCTGCAGTGCTGGTGAGGCATTGCATTGTGATCCATGGAGCTGGCCATGTCTGACTGCTGATCCCCCTTGCTATTGAAAGGGCAGCTCAGGCTCCCTTCTGTGCTCACTGCAATTTTGAATGTTGGTGCTGGAAGACAGTGAGCAGTAAGTGCATGCATCTAGCATTTTTCTGCACTCTGAGGATCTTGAAGCATATTTTCTGTGAAAACTGTTTTAAAGATTTACAGTAAATGCCTAAAAGTCAGGCCTGGAAAAAAAGCAGAGATGTGTTAAGGCAGGGTCTGACTGCTCCAGGGGGCTGGGTGCCAGGTTGACTCCTGTCAGACACAGTGGAAACAAAAGGATGAAGTCAGATGCCCAAGGTCATCGGTAGGGTGCTGTCAGAGCAATGAAAGATAGCGGTTAGAAGTAAACCTGATTGAAGTTTTGTGTCCTGAACTCACTGTGGGGAATAGTGGTATTGGTGTGGACCTTGAAAACCTAGGCTAGTAGGTGCCTAAATGGGTCCATGGCAACTAATAGGAACAATTTCCATCCAGCAATGCCAGTGAGAGAAGACCTCTGGCACCCCTGAGGCCACAAGGCTCATTTGAAACACACGAAGTGAAGGAGGGACATGTTGGATGGAGAGTTGCTACTTACGATATGTTAGGTGTTAAATGCATCTGACACAGGGAGCTTGTGAAAAGGTCTGGATTCAGGATGTGCTTGAGCTTAGCAGGAATGTTCTGTTCTGTGAGCAGAAGGACAAGGCCCCCCAGTCCCTGCTCAGCTGTTGCAGGCTGGTGCCGAGCTGAGTGTTGTCAGGTAGCCATTGCAGTCTGCACAGGTGGCCACAGAATGCTGTGAGATTTGGAGTGGAAGATGTAGGGATCCCTGGGTCCTGGGGATTTAAAGGTACTTTAGACCCTTTGCATTGCCTTTTGCTTGTAAGTGTTTGGGAGGGGTGTCCTTGTATGCGTATATATCATATGCAAATGAATTTTGAGTTGCGTGTTTTGTCTGAATTTAGAAAAGCAGTGATTTGAAGAAAGAATCCTCCAGGAAATGCTGCTTTTGCAAGCACAGGCCTCTTGACTGTGATTTGTGGGGGAGGAAGGAGTGGGAATGAGGGGGAGGTTCACTGAGGTTTTCTTCTTTTCTTGTTGCGTTTTGGGAAAACTCCAGCCAAGGCCCACATCCAGTCGGATGAATCAGTCTCCCTTTTGCCATAAGTAATTGGCAGCTCTAGCTGCAATGCAGTTTTGATGTATGCCTAATACGCTTTTTCGTAGTTAATTGAGAGGAAACATTGCAGTAGATGTATGATGTTGAGTTGGCCTTTGTATGGAGTCTTTGAGCTAGTAGGGAGATACTGTAGGCTGCTCCTTGAGAGGCTGGAATTTGCTGCAAATGATATTCCATACTCTAGTCTGAAGGCTGTCATTGCTGTTCATCTGCTATAGAAAATACATTTCCTGTCTCATACACGTGTAGCGAGCACTGTAAGCTGGCACATGGCACTGTTACTCAGTGCAGGGTTTTCCTTGGAAGAGTCTGATTTTATAACAACTTCAACAGAATATTCATGCTCTTAGATGAGTGGCTGTTTCTGTGCGCACAAATAAAGCATTTTGGCCTTCTCATATTCCTGTAACAAAATGAAAATCACTTGTTTTCTAAAGCATCTGGTGCCAATTCAGACTCAGAGCTTTCTGTGTCTGCTCTAGGATTTCAGCTGGGCTCGGAAAACTTACCAGACAAGCTCAGCATTCACCACTGGAAGAATCTGGAGTAACTGGAGGGCTTTCTTGTCCTGCAAACAGGACATGGAGCAGTTGCCTTTGGCAGGCTAAGACTTGCCAAATGCCTTGTATTTCCTGTTGGAAGCCTATTTTTACGTGGAAGGACTATATTACTTTCACAACTGTAGTATCTGTTGGTAAATATTTGCTTTAATAACATACACTTCACTTTAGTGGAATATCAACAGTGCAGTGAAATAAGTGTGCTGTGCTGGGACAGTAGCATCAGTGGTCTTTTACAGCATTTTCACTGGCAGATACTGTACCTATTATTTTCATAGCATTTGAAAATTCATTAGAAATAAGTCACTTTGAGGAATCCGTAGTCACAAATGTGATTAACTCAGCCTTGGAGTTTTAATCATGGCCAAAGCGTCACTAAATGTCTAAAAAGAGAGAATAAGCTTGGCCTTGAATTATTCTTTCATGGGTTTGCTTCATATGCAGGCAGCATGTGGCCTTCCTCCCTTCAGTTGTTCTGAGGTGGAAGATAACAGGTACAAATGTAAAGTTTTCACAAGGGGCAACTGAAACAGTTGTGTCTGTAGCATTTTGCACCTGAAGTGAAACACAGAAATGGCTCTTTTTGCCATGTACCTTTGTAGGGTCCAGAAAGGACTCTTGGATGTTTGAAGATACACATAGAAAGCAGCATAGCACCTCCTTTCCATGCATACTTAGCTGAGGAACACTCCTGCTTGTTTGATTCAGTGTGTTAAATGTGTCTGGAGAGGGGTTGTGTCGAGGCCAGTTGGGCTGTGTTCTTTCTAGTTCACTGAACAAGTGTTTTATGTTTTCTTCAGCATAATTTCAAATGGACATTATTTTACCCCATTTTGAAAAGGAACTGGTATTTTTACAACTTAGGCTGTCATATAACTAACCTTTTGCTTTCCTGAACAAGGTCATTACATCATGATGCAGTAATCCTGTCTGTGGGATAAACCATCCTCTCTCTGTGTCTCTGTCTGCTGCTTTTATCTGTGTTTGTGTGCACGGTGGGGAGGAGACACGAGGGGAGAGAAAAAGTTTTGATTCTGGCCAGTTAAATTGTTTAGAGAGAATAATACATGGGTTGTGAGATGCAAAGGGCTATTGTCTCAGAGCTATTGCTTTGATACTTTATCCACAAAGAGAAGCTCCACAGTCTCAAGTCAGAAGAGCCTAGGGATGAAATTACACCTTTGCCAGGCTATGACAGATTAAACTTTATGGAGATGCAGGTAGGAAATTATCCACAGACTGAATTGCAAAGGAGGGCCTTAAAATGGGCTTTAAAAACCTGCTGGGGAGATTAAGTGGATAAAAATATTTAGTTCTTGTGTCCCTCTTTTTGTTATAGAGCTCAAAGCAATCTGTGAAGGAAGGAGGGACAATGTTGCTGTGTTAGTCTCAGCCCAGAGGAACATGAGGGACGGAGCAATGCCACTGGGTGGAACAGGGAAGAACAAGAGCCAGCAGCAGGACCCAGCCATCTTGGGGCCTGTCTCATTCCCTGGCCATTAGACTAAGCTGCCTCGCTGCTTGTTGCAGTTTCTAATTTGTCTTGGATGTGTCTGTGTAGTTTTTCCCAAGTCAGTTTACACCACAGTATGTCATTCACGGTTAGCCTGGAGTGTGCCCAGTGAGGTATGGTTCATAACTATTTTTGATTCACTTACAAAGGGATTAGGTGACGTGGTTGCCTGGACAGCAGGAGTTGTACTTGTTGACCCAGTGGGTCTCTCCCAGTCCTATGTAACCTGAGGTGAGGCCATCTAAGCTGCAGCAAGATGCCAGTGATGTAATTTCAGACTGTCTGGCCTGAGTGCCAGTGAAGGCAGGGAGGCTGCACGTGTGTAAGACAGGCTGAAGCAGGAGATAGACAGGGTTTGATTCAAAATGAAACCAGGTAACTTAGCAAAGTAGGGCAGATATATTAAATTGTTGATTGCATCTTTCACCTGCTCTGAGGGGAAATAACCCATACTTACTTTACTGAACAGCTCTGAGTCTGTTGCAGATTAAGACAACTAAGTTGAGTCATCAGGTTGTAGTGTCTCAACAAACTACTTAAAAAGATGTCAGGTCCTCTCTGTGGGTGGATGTTAAAGTGGCAGAACTATCAGAGAAACACATCTAAAATCACATGAAGACTTCACTGTTAGCATCATGCCAGGTTTATGTCAGTGATAGAGCACATGTCTTCCAGGCTGGGAGTGATAGATGCCCCTAGCTGTCAGCAGGACAGGACTATGGTGGACATCTTGCAGGTCATGCTGGTGTGGGCACAGTGCTGCACTCACATGCTTTTGCAGCTCTCAGAGCAGACACGTGCATCAGCTTGCTCAGAGTGTAGACAGAGAGCTCAGATCAGGCTGTGGCCATCTGTGGAGACTTGGCTATGGCTGAGCAGTCCCTGCTCCAGCCAAAAGGGACACCAGTAATAACCACTATATCCTCAAGATAATATTTCTATGCTTTATACTTGTCCTTAATTTATTAAGTCCCCAAATCCAAGAGTCTTCTTACGGAGATTACATGGCTGGTGGTATTTGCATCTGTGATTCATCTGTACTGACTGTTGATTCAGATAGGGTCTGTGTAGTTTGGTCCAGTGTTGGTGTTTTAATGTAGAAGAGGCAATTTCTAAATTAGATTAATGGTTATACTCTTTTATAATTTTTTTGTTACTAGAAAAATTCTAGCAAATGAGTGTGTACTAATTTATTTCCAGTATTGGTTTGTGTCTGTTGTATTCAGTGCAGGGTCTCAGTGTAGTGCAGATGAGAATGTTTGAACTCAAATTCCGAAGGAATGACCATATTTGAGAAAAACCGTGGCCAAAGTAGCACTTCTCATTGACTGACTTTTCAGCAGCCATTTGTTATGGTAGTTTTGACTTTTTTTTCCTGCCAGGCTAAATTTCAGTGCAGCACTGATTTTTGTTTCTTCATATAATTTGTGATTTGCTGAGTTATAGGTGACAGCATTCCCCCATCCTTAACAGGTCATTCTGCATATGTGTATGTGTTTAAAAGCTGCAGAATCACATCTTAAAAGCAAAGTCCTCTAAACATGCTTAGCTGAATGTAATACCTTTCCTTTTGCACTTAGTTTTAAAGCCAAATATTATAAAAACAACTCCCAGTGTTTTGATGTGGGTTCCTAATTTTCTCATTGATGCTATTAATATTGCATGCCCAGTTGCTCTATGGTGGGTGTCAGTGCTCTGTAACAGCAGCCGTCTGTGAGAAAGCTGCTTCCTGGCATGGAGTAAAATTTAGGCCAGCTGTGGATGCTGGAACCACATCTTAGAGACTACTCCTGTGGGCTCTCCTTTCCCTGTGCTTTGCCTGAGCAGAACTTCTGTTACGCGGAATCTCAAAGCCTGTGGAGCTGCATTTCTGTGTCTGAGCCTCACACTCTGAAGGCAGAAGATGGGGCCTGAATTACTGCCACACTGTGCTTGTGCTGGTGGCATTCCAGATGCCTGGTTTCCCTCAACTCAGGAGCTCGCCCATGCTCTTGTTCAGTTTGAGCAGTACTTGAGATTTCTCCCCCAGCACTGTGGTGTTTTATGGGTCTAGTAAAGCAAGTGAAAATGCAGTTGCAACTCTGGCCTGATACTTTAGAGGAAGCCAGTTCTTCTGTGGTTTTCTTTTCTGTGAAATTAGGAAAAACATTATCTCTTTGCCCTTTAATATCTAGGCATGTAATCAAGTTAGAATTGAGAGAGCAGGGGAAAATAAACAATACCTAAGCAGCACCCCAGCTAAAGTCTTAGATATAGAGGGTGTGTGTCTTGCCCTATGTTGAATTATTTTTCAGTTAAACTTCTGGGATCTGAATGGATTTCCAAGCCTGTGTCAGAGCTCTCACAGAGAGGACCTGACAGAGATTACTGTCAGAAAAAAAAAAAAATAGTCTGTCAGTACTGTTTTCTTAGTCTGAGCTAACTACCTTGGGCTGTCATGACACACCTCCTAGCCTAGAGGACAGTCCTTATGAAAAATAATGATCATTGGTCAAATTCTGCCTGCAGTTATGTGGTCTGACCTCAACTTTTCATTTAATTTACAGAATTGAGGTTTATAAAATAGCTGTGTTTAATAACACATCAATTCTTATCTTGGTGTGACATCCTAGATTGCATTTGCAATCAGAACATGGTCTCAGGATTTCTGCTGTTTTCTAGCACACATTCTTTCTTTCTGTAGCAACCTTCAAAGTCCTTTCCCTCTCACAAGATTTCCTCTTTGGAGTTCTTGGGAGAGGCATTTTTCACATCACTGCATGCATAGGCCAGTTACTCAAAGGGCTTCAACCCTGGAGGTGCTTCTGTATAGACAGAGGAAAGAATACGTGGGTCTGCTGTGTATGCAGCCTTTGGAAGAATGGAAACTTGCTTCTTTGAGGGCAAACAAAGCTTCTGCAAAGACTTGGGAAGTCATTCATCTCCATTTACACAGTCTGCAGTATCAGCTTGTCAGACTGGGATCATATGTTGTACTTTATGGTATAATGCCCTGAATGTAAATTAGATCAAGACACTCTTAGAGTTTGCAACAACCAAAGTTATATTAGTGCTGATGATAATTGCTGAAAGAGTATAATCATGGCAGATAATCATGGCTGAGTTCCATAAGAAACGCTGAACACTCACCTTCTGATAAAGGACCCAGCTTTCAACTGTTGGGGGACTTTGCTGAGCTGGGAATGGTGCAAGCTCAGAAAACTGGCACAGATTCTGTCTTGGTGGCTTGTCAGATACTGGTGACATGGAAATGTTTTGTGGCATCAGAAGATAGATTAGAACAGAGTTTATGCTTTTTTTCCCTCAGACTTCTATGCCATAGAAGTCAGTGGAACTAGTCAGAGCCAAAGGGGCAGAGCAGCTTTCCTCTTTAGCTCACAACTCATCAGAAATTTGTATTATCTAATGTGAATCCTGTTTCAGACTTAATGGAATGCAGTTCCAAATCCTTCAGCGGCTCCCAGTTTTTCCATTGCAAATACCAGAACCACTGTCTAACCACTGCTGTGGTGATCTTGGACACCAGGACCTGAATGGTCTGTGAAAGCACCAGGAGCTGTCTCAGTCATGTAGGGTCACAGAATCAGAGAATGGCTTGGGTTGGAAGGGACCTTAAAGATCATCTGGTTCTAGCCCCTTGCAATGGGCAAGGACACATTTCAGGAGAGCAGCTTGCTCAGAGTCCTTACCAACTTGACTTTGAATGATTCCAGCATTGAGACATCCACTTTTCTGGGTAACCTGTTAAAAATATGGAATACTTCATGAATTTAGGTAGGTTCTTGGTAGGCAAGATGTTAATCTTGGCCAGGCCCTGAAGGTAATGTGCAGGTACATGTCCTCAATAAGTCTAAGTAACTTTGTCTTGGAAGATGAGTAGAAGCATTTGCTTCCCATATGGATGGTGAGGCACATGCAGCTGGAGGTGGATTCCTTTGGGAGCTGAGCACTGCCTTCTATGAGCACCTGAAATGGGCAGTAATTTCTCTGCTGCATTACTGAATCCCATCGTATTCTTTAGAAATTTACGGATAAGATGTTTAGCACATTAATTTTGTCTCAGGGAGGCCCAAATATGGATTCAGTTGGAGGCCCTGCACGAGGAGCAAATGAGCTGTGCACTGAGGTATGGAGGTGTTTTCTGACCAGCCTGGTATGTCTTTCTGAAGGAAGAGTGAGAAGAGCTTTGTTTTGACAAAGAGGACCTCGAGGCTCTCTGTTTCATTGGTAGATACTATTTGTTGACTCCTTCATAAAATCCTTGATGGAAGAACTTTTTATGGTGGGAAGTGCTCATTCCAAGTAAAACAACAAGAGGTGATAGCTTGAAATAGAATTAAGTATTTCTAGGAGAAGCATGAAATGTGTTCTATTTTCAATGTGTGCCTTAATGCCACATCTTAGAATTTCCTTGATAGCATTTCTAATCAGCAGGCACTTATCCATTCTCTACCATTATTAGTTGCAGCTTAATGACACATAATTGTATCGGTTCTTTATCACTCAACTTGCCAAATTGTTTCTGTCTTGGAATACAGAATGGAGAGGAGAATTTATTGCCTCACTGTCTCTTGACATTCTGCAATGCAAACACATATTTTTGCCAAAACCTTTGGGAAGGTGCATTATCAGAAATTGTAGGCAACTGCACATCTAGAAGCAAAGGTGTTGCATACTGCCTGCAGTGATCATCTTGCCAAGTCCTTTTAATGTCACATAAAAAATGGAGATTAGTGAGAAAGCTGAATGATAAACACTGATTTTTGATGTGTGCACATACATACACATAAAATTGAATTTTTGGCAGCTGTTGCCAGCAAGTGATCCAAGTAAATTTTTTACTGAGGGTAGGTGGGTAGAGAGTAGATGTGTGTAATTCCTGGGGCATCAGAACAGCTGCAGTGTTCTCTGCTGGGGCAAGTGGTGATGCTGCAGCTAGATAGGAGTGCATCTCTCCTCCAGCTTTTCCATGGAAGTCAGCAGGGGCCAGTTGCTTGCTCAACAGGGCACTTGTTGCTGGGGGTGTGTGTGTCTTGTGCTGATGTGCCTGCTGGAAGAGCAAACTTGGGAGCACCTTTCAGAACTGCAGGCACAGCTTTGGCAGCAGAGTAGATGCTTCTTTGGTCTTTTGTCTTACAAAAAATTGAAGGTAATCCATGCTGTCAGTGTGGGAGGAGGAGTCATTATAGAATCATAGAATGATTTGGGTTAGAAGGGACCTTAAAGACCATCCAGTTCCAAGCCCCCTGCCATGGGACACCTTCCACTAGACCAGGTTGCTCAGAGCCCTGTCCAGTCTGACCTTGATCAGTCCCAGGGATGAGGCAGCCACAGCTTCTCTGGGCAGCCTGTGCCAGGGCCTCACCGCCCTCACAGTAAAAAATGTCTTCCTAACATCTAATCTACACCTGCTTTCTATCAGTCTGAAGCCATTCTTTCTCCTCCTATGACTACATGTCCTTGTCAAACATCTCTCTCCAGCTCACTTGTAGCCCATTTAGGTATTGGAAGGCAGTTCTGGGCTTGTCAGAAAAACGGGGGCAGCCTAGCTGTTTCACTTATAAATCCCCTGCTTTGAGTGGTGTAGACAGCCAGAGTAAATGTGCTTGTGCAAATTCCAGCCTTTGCTTTGATCTCTTTTGTGCAATTGGGTTGTCAAACTAAGTAATACTGGCTACTGAAAGAGGACAGAGTTTAGATGTATTTGCATTGCAGTTTAGATTATAATAAGTAATTTTCTAGGGAGAGTCTGGCCAGTGTGTTCTGTGTTGTCAGCTGGGTGAAAGAGCAGAAGGAAAGGCTGATGAGTTCCAGTAGATCAAAGTCCTGGTGGTCCTCTCCTCCCCTCTGGTGTGAGTTATCATCCTTGGAGCCAAGTTGCAAGAATGTCTGCCGCAGCATTTGTTGCTGTGGAGTAGGAAGGTTATCCCAAATCCCTTTGGTGGCACTTCAAATTAAGTCAGCAGGTGCTACACAGAAACGGTTTAGTACAGAGACATCTTCCTATCTGCCAGTGTGCCTGGGTGAACAGGAGCTTTTGGTAGAAGGCCTGCATTGAAGAGTCTCACGGGACACAGCGATGTCACACAGCTGCCTTTGCATGCTAAGAGCATATAGCCCTGTGCCTATCTCCAGAGCTCTTTTAAAAGGTTTAGGCCAAGATCATCATTCACTTGTAACTCACATGTTACTCTTGGAGGAACTGATTTGTGTTGAGTCCAGCATCACAGGTTCCTACATAGGATAGATCCAAGTTGCCTGTGGCATGTATGTCAGATAGCCATGATAATAATGGGAAATAGCAGCAGTCCCTCACCTTCTACCTTTTCTAAGTACTCACCAGTCATTAATGAATAATAATCTGCACAGAATCCCTGGGAGGTGGCCAGCAGGTTGGTTCTTTGTTGGAGGGAGGCTGAGTGGAGGAGATCTGACATCCTTGAACTCTTGACAGCTCATCTTGTGATACACATCTGTGTATACACAGCACCACTCACAGGTAAGTGGAACCTGAGCTCTCCCCGTTGTGGGGCCAGGTAGGAAATGGTTTTGTCTTTGATACTTCCCTTGAACTAGGATCTTTTAAAGCTTTTGATAAAAGAGTGGGAGTGGAAGAAATGCTATTACGATTTCACGGAGGAGTGGAAAAATTGTTCTGGGGAATTGTTCTGGATCCCCTGCCTTGCACCTACAGTGCTGGTGCCTGCACTGAGCCAGGTTTCCCAGCCCCAGTTCTGTGCTTTCTTCAGCTGCTCTCTAAGAGAACAGAAATGCTCTTCCTTCTATGTTTTCTCCAGAGACACATCCTTCTGATGAAGCCTTCCTGAACACGTGCCATATTCCCATGAAAAGATTCTCTTTCAAGCCACTGACATGTAACTTGCTGAAAAATGCATGACCAGTTTCTGTCAGAGACCTTGCCTTTCCCGTGAGTATGGCCTGTGCCTGTCAGATGCCTTCAGGGAGGCAGAATCTGAAGCACAGGATCAGTCCCAGGTGACCAGGGATTTGTTACAGCATGATTGTAGCCACTGAGAAATGAGGGCATGGAGGCACCTTGTAATTATGCAATTGGCCAGAGTCCCCATGATAAGTCAGTTACAGAGCAGAAGAGAACATCTGATTCTTGGCATTTCCTCCTGTGTTCCCACACAGGGAGGCAGGATGGGAAAAGACCTTCAGATTTTTGGATTTGATTTGAGTACTGAAGGCTGTTTGAAGGGCCTTAGTTCCCATTAAGAAATTATGGGGATGTCAGTAGTAGAATTAATTTTTTAAAAGAAATCAACCACTAAGAGATGTAGTTGAAGATTTGGGGATCAGGGGCTGCAAACATTCAGAGGGGATATGATCAATGTACATAGCAGGAGAGTATTTAATAAAGAATGTGACCAGGTGCACCTGCTCCTAGACCTGTAGGCAAGTCTTTAAATGTCAGAATATGAAGGTGAACATGTGCAACAGTACACGAGGGCAAAAGATGATTTTGCTGTTATTGTTTTCAATTGATAGTGATTGCTATTCCCTGGAGTACAGGAGATGCTTTGTACAATTTAATGCAGAAAATAGATTTGATGTCTTAGGTGCTGTGTGTACAGGGGGCAGAACCAGGGCACTCAGTTGCGTTTCTTAGCTGGGGACCTTGCAGCTGCTGCTGGTGAATACTGGGCTGCAAGAGGAGGAGTTTGGGTTTTCTAGGTGTTTATCAGGGACAGGTGGTGGCATGTTAGTTAATTTATATCATTTTTGCATCCACAGATTTTTTAGGGCAATTTTGAATGGTAATTTCATCTCTGTGCATTGATTTCCGAATTTGTAAGCTCTTTGCAGACTGGTACCTGTGCTCTGGCTGGCTCAGGTCAGCTGCATTCAGCTTCTGATGCTGAGGTGAGCTCTGTGTGGCACAGGCTGTGTGTGTAGTCTGCAGGGTCTGCCCTTAGTGTTTTTCTCATTTAGGCTGAAAGGCTGACACTTTCAGCAGTGGAAAGCCCAGGATTCTGGCCCTTGTTCTACAGACAAGTGTGTGATTTGTCTAATAAGAATTCACTGATTACTCCGGAAGTGCTTCAAGATATTGGAATTAGGGATGGCTGTTACTGGCACTTACCTGTATGGTGTCCAGGGATTTACTTAATTGTAGCTGGTGAAGGGCTTTATAAACCTGAAATAACTCACTCTTTAGATGCCCAAAATGTTAGTATTCTGTAAAAATATTTTCTAGACAATTGAAGAAAAATATTTTAAAACACGGTAATACAGGAGCAAGATCTATAAAATCTTGAATTCATTTGGGTGCTGTTGTAGGCTGAACAGAATCTGAAGATAATGAAATAATAATAAACCATGATGTGATGGCCCACATTTTCCAGCAGAGGCTCATTCCGTGTGCACCATCCTGCGTCAGCCCACATTAGACTCACAGGTCCCACAAAGAGATGGAGAAGTGTGCCCACTTGTACAGCAGGACTTCCATGTGCCTGGCATGCCCGGAATATGATACAGGGCTGTCCATCCTAAGCCATGGGCTCACACTTTCTGTCCTCCCAGGGTTTGTGCACTTACTAACCGGCAGCTTGGCTTTGGCCCCTGTGGCCTGCAGCCTGGTTTTTGGCATGCAGAGCCTGAGAGATGCCCTTGACTTCGGTGGGAGCAGAGGGAATGCAGCCCTTCTCATGGCCAGGCCAAGTGTGTTTGAGTCACAGAAGGGGCAAGCAGCCAGGGCTTTTCCTCACAAAGGCGAGGAAGCTGAATTAATTTAGTTCTTAAAGGAGTGTTCAGCTTGCAGATTGGAAGGGCCCATAGAAATCTTATACAACATTACTGGAGTCTATTCAGAGTTAGTGGAAATTGAATAAGATGTGAAATGTGTTAAAGTCTTTGCACTTTTAGCTGTACTGACCATGCTGATAAGCAGAATTGAATTAAAGATAACAAAGGAGATAACTGTCTTCCCTGTACTGTTACCTGGTTTCTTTTGAATCTCTAGAAATGTCTGCATCTAGATTATGTCAGGTTTTGTTTTGTTTCCCTGTGGTATCATACTCTCTTTAATAAATAATTTGTGATTCTTTGTGACAATTTTACTTTACTCCTGAAGAGAGGAGATCTAGTTTCGTATCCCTTTTGGCGTTGAGGTGTGTAGTTGCAAACAGCTTCTACCATGTCTCTTTATAATGTTGCCTCCTGTTTACAGTTGTGCCTGCACCCTGGGAAAAGTTTACTTAATGCAAGGTAAATATTTTCTCTCTTCTGGTACATTAAGATTTTATTGTTTTATTTTGCTTGTGATGACAAATAAAAGCTGTTTGAGCTGCAAGAAATTTTTAATTTTGCAAAAAAACCCTTCATCTCTTAAAATTGAGTGGATACTTTCATTCCGGTAGAAAGACTGAACAAACAGGATGGGTGATCACTGCATTTTCCTAGAGTCTTCTCTTAAGTTTCCATCTGAAATTTATCACAAGGGGGAAACAAAACTCTGAACGTTTACAGTAGTAGATCCTGGGATGATTTTCCACTGTAGCTTTCTCCTATCCTACGTCTGTGTATCTCAGTGATGGGGTGGATCTCTAATCTGACAAGCAGTCCTAGCAAAGACTGGGGAGTAACTTTTTTGTTTCTCTGGGGAAGGGGCACTCTAATGGTTAGTGCATGTTGTTGACAGAAGTTCTGAGGATGGTGCTGGCTGGTATATCATAACATGTAGTGTTGCAAAGAGAAGGCAGTGATCTGGCCTATCAAGGAGATGGTGATGCATTACTCTCTGAAATCATTTGGAGTCTCCCATTATAATTAGGTGATAATGTGGTGTGTTAATCCTCTGTCTTCCACTGGGACATGCACACATTCTGTAAAGCTGCCCTTTCTGCATGTCTTTGCTGCCATTAGTGACCACCAGGAAGTGCTGAAGGCTGATGCTCTCTGAAGAGCAGGGGCAATTAGCCCTTGGAAGTATTCCATAGGGTTTTTTCATGGTCCTTTCTCCTGGCTTGTGATGCAAACAGTGCTGCTGACCAGGAAGGTGTGCATGGAAATGTCACATTCCAGGGAGTGTAGCTGATGGCTCCTTTTCTCTCTGAGGAAATGCACTTTGTGAGCTGTAAGGCATCAGCTGGTAAATAGAATGGGACACTGGCTTTCCATACTTGCTCGTCTTAGGTTTGCTGCTGAGGCATCTTTGGTGTTGCTGTGAGCTGCTGTGTAGGACTTTGGTACCTGAGGGCTGGGCAGGGAAAAGCAGGCATCTGCCTAAGGCTGTAAATTAGGGAGGAGCTGACAAAATCAAGCCAGTAGAAGAGCAACTTCTTGTATACCAGTCTCTTTGAGTGGCTGAAGGGACAAGGGCTGATGTAGGTCTCCAGCTCATGAAGAGGCCGTGGGGCTGTGCTGTGGCCCCAGCTCCTGGCTGTGGCTGCCTCCAGCCTTGCCCTGCTTAGGAGAGACAGAAGGATAATGAGCAGCCCTTGGGATGGGGGGGGACCCATGTCTGGCCGGGTCCCTGCGGTGACTCTGACCCCACCCACTGCTGCAGAGAAACCCCCGGGATGAAGGCTTGGCCCTGAGCACTGCAGTGTGTACTGATGGCCTCAAATGTTCCCAGATTCAGAGTCTGCAGAGCTGCTGCAGCTCAAGATGTTCATCACATATTTGGCTCCAAGAATTTCTTTAAAGGCCTCCGATTAACCTTGCTGGGAACAAGTTCACTCAATGATGATTCTTAGATCACGGTTAGTCTTTGTGACCTGTAATTTAGTGTAGCTTTTAATTGGTTTAGTGTATTCTTTGGTCTTCTTTTTCTGTTTCAGTTTGTTATCAAAACCTCCTTTTTAAGGCCTTGCAGAGACATAAGTTTCTACAAAAATGATATTTCTTTATCAAATATGTTTATAATTTCATGTTTGCACAGTCCTGCTGCCAAGCAGTAGGTCTGCCTGTCAGCTTCTGTCAAGCTAAAGTGATAATACCTCTGATTTTGTGAGGGGTTTTTTTTATCAACAACTTGTATTTGCCCACTGATCTCAGAACATTTTTTTTATTCTACATCTTCAACCTTTGGTGGCATTTCTCCCATCTGAGATTGCCTCTTATCACTGCAGCTGGCTCTACAATCCAGCTGGAATCAGATTCATCTTTGATTTAATGGCAGAGCAGCAAACGTGGCTGTAGAATGGCTGGCAGCTTCTTGTGCAGAGCCTGACTATTGAGAGTCTGCTGAGGTTTTATTGCAGAGATCCTTCTTTCTACAGGACCATCCTCAGGCACTGAATTCACTCTTGTTTTTCACGTTCTGGAGAAACTGCACTGTGAAGGCATTCTGTTTCCTGTATGTGCTTACCCCATTGCTCTGAGCTGAGCCTTGCTCTTTTGTGTATCTCTGTACTGTGCTCTGGACCACAGAGCCTGGAATTTCAGGCAGCCTCTTCGTGTGCCCTGGGTTCCTTTAATCACATTCTTACTGGGTGCAGATGCTCTTGCTCTCAAGGTCTGTCACTCTGCCACACTCACTGGATGGTCCAGGTGGCTGTGCTGTTTGGGGGCCATTCCCTAGAGCCATATAAGGCTCCCATCTCACCTGGAACAGTGCATGTCTGGGGCTGTCACCCATTTCACTGGGGGACCTCTGCTATCCCTTCAGTCACACACAGACACAGTGACACACAGCATTGTAACCGGAGCATTTAATCTTTGCTTCATGATTTTGCCTAAACAATAGTGCCTTTAGACAGGTTCATTTTGTCTGAGATCAGACAATATATCAGCTGTTTTGGATTGGGGTTTTTTTTAGATACTGACCCTGGCAACAGCATCTTGCTCACTTCTCATCATTTTCTGCCACTTTGTGAAATTATTTTACTGCCAGTTTTCTTGTCTTTTCCTCCCTCAAGGATGGATCAGTGTAAAGGCTCTGTTCTCACTTCTGCTGACCTTTTATTCCTAGCAATCCAGCTTTTCCAGAGGTTTGGTATCCCCCCTGTACTTACTGTTTTCTCAGGTCATTGGAGGTATTTTGTTGTTCTTTTTCTCTTCTTGACTTGCTATCCAGGTTGTTGACACTGTGTTGTATGTATGGTGTGCTGACTAACAACATGATTGCTGTCAGGTTTCTGAAACTAACCTGGCTCTTTATTAGGTTCTTTAAACTCTGATAGATATGGCAAAATAGAAGCAACCTCTTATCTACATTAACAGCAAGGGAAAGAGCCAAGTTCCTCACAGAACCAGAAAGAACACACAAAGACAGTAACTTTTCTGAGGTCATTTGTTAACTCTGTAGCAGGTGTCCCATGCTTGTACCCTCAGCACATCCTGGGGTCTGTGCCTGGGACAGCAGTGCACCTCCAAACCCTTTGCCCTTGTTTGTACTGACTGAGGAATAAAATCAGGCAGAGAAGATAATAAGGTTTTCTTGGGTACCTTCTCTCCTTGGGTGCTGCTTCTCTGGTGTCCTCCCCATTTCTCAGCCTGCTTTTCTTCTTCTAGAACATGTAACAATGCTGCTATCGTTTTGTGCCTCGTAAAATCCTCGATGTACTTCAGTTTTCTTTAAAGCCTGAAGTTGTAAATAGGAAGTAAGTATGTCAGACAGTAGTAGACTTCAGCCAGCAGCAGAGTAAATGTTAGTGGACTGTTTTAAGAACAAGTTTCTTTGCAAAGCTTTTATGCCATAAGTCTGATGTGTGTGTGGCACAAGGAATCTATTTTGGGTCCTGTTGTTGTCCTCTTTTCTCTTCCCTTGCTCTTTTATTTGTTTACTTGTTTCTTGGTTTTGGTGGTTTCTTATTTTTGGTGCTGCCTTTGACCTGATACAAGATTGCATTAGAGTCAGCTGGTGCTGTGGAAGTTGGTACTTTTGTATGGATTTGCAGTAGGATCTAAGGCTGCTTTAGAAGCACTTACTGAGCAATGGAGGCAGTTCCCTTGTACAGGAGCTGTTGCAGATGGCTCTACACATTTTGGACAGAGATCTTGAAATGAGAGTACTCTGATGTGTTTGGAATGGAAATGTCTTGGCTGTTGTCTGCTTATTTAAAAAGCTTTGTGTCCTGTTGCACCAGTGACTTGGAAAAGTGTTCCCATGTTCTGCAGACAAGGCATCTGTGGTTGTACACAGGATGTACACAGTGGTTTGTCCTAGCAAAAATTTGCAGGAAACAGGAATGAATCCCAGAAGTGTGAATACCTACCGGTTGCTCTAACTAGGATTTGTAGCATGTGCAGTTTCCAAAACCAGAATAGTCCCTACTGGTTCAAGTATTCTCCCATACAGGGACTGAGGCTGAGGTGTCCTGAATGCCACCACCTTTGGGGACTTTTTGTCCCATTCCAAGTCCAGTGTCCTTACCTTGGTGGTTCCAAACTCTCTGCAGGAGGCTATGGGCAAGCGCAGAGGAAATGTGAGATCCCCAAACACCTTTATTTTTTCATTTAGGTCATAAGAGGACAGTAAACTCCTTTCCTGCGGTAATGTGAAATCAGGCAGGAAGGAATCTCCACTGCTCTACTACTCTGGAGCAGAAGATTATTTTTTGAGCAATGAAGCATTAAATGCTGAATCCCTGTTTAAGCAGTTTAAAAGTATCATACCATTGTGATAGCTGAGAAAACAGCAGATTTTGTGTGTGGATCCTGTTTTGCTTTCTGCACATAGGTGTCATATCTTCCCTGACCTATTTAAGAATAGCATTTGTACATTTGTTCTCCTAATCTTTCCATCCTGCTGCGCTGAAGCCAAGGTCTTGCTGGCAACTAGAAATAAGTAAGTGCATGCAACGACTGCTCCATTTCCCCCCTCTGCCAGCTCCAGATCCATAATACCCCCAAGGTAGATAGGCCATTATGCCCAATAAGATCACTAACGTAGCAGGTGAATATTAGATATATGAAGTTAGTCAGCTGTAAATAAAAGGCCTGGCAAAGAATAAAAGGCAAAATGTTGTCTCTGAGGAAGTAAATGGGGATATGATGCCTTCCTGCCCTAGTGCCCTAAAGAGTTGATGCAAGGTCTGGACTATATTTACCTCCCACATGAAAGGCATGTGGCAGCCTAGGCTTTTCCCTTTTCTTCCTTGGAGGTAGGAGCTGTGTCCTTCCAAACATACCATAGTGCCTTGGGAAGATTGGCACAGCAAATCTTCTCATGTTGTGTTGGTCTCTGTCTCTGCTTGTGGGATTTGGAGGTTTCAAGTCCATCCCATGCTTTCCTTATTAGCGGTCTTTATCCAGTCCCAGTAGCTACATCCAGAGGATTCCCTGTTCTTTATTTTTGCTCCTTTCAGTATGGTCCCAACTCTGCCTGGGGTGGCCTTGACTTCAGTGTTTTACATGTCAGATTTATCCTCTGATACAGGAGTTTAGTGTTGTTTACTACAACAAATCTCTCAGCTAAGGATTGCAAAGGCAAAACAAGCTAAAAGGTGACTAGTAGGTGCTAGAAATGGCACCTCTCTATACGTTTCAATTATTGCATTATATTGCTGCTTTCTTGTCTCTTCCAGAGTTCTGTGGTGACTGTTGCCTTGGCCTGCATGTGTCTGCTGATCCGTGGGCCAGTGGTTTATCAGCATATAGTTGTAATCAGGACAGTCTAGCTTCTCTCTTGTTGCCTTCCTGGAGAGCTGCACAGGTCTCCAGGCAAAACCAGCTCTTGCCCTGCCTGTGGGGACCATTGCAGGGAAAAGGGTCATGGCTCTTTTTCTGGTGAGCTAGTTACTAGCTAGCCACTGTTAGTGTGGGCTGGAGTGGTGCTAGGCTGGGGGTTCAATAGATTGTGTTTATCATGGCACACCTTCTGTGAGTGTGTCAAGCAGAGAACAAACTGTGTAAAAGCAGAGAAAGTACCAACACCTGCAGAGAAACCAGGGAAACTGGTCCTTTATTCTTTTTTACCCTTCCTTCTTCCAAACTTTGATAATTTTTTTTTATGTAAACAAAATGAAAAACATAATAGGCAAGATGCTAAATGCTTTATTAAAAGCAGCCTTAATGCACCAGCTGGAGTTCAGTAGGAGTTCAGGGTACCCAAAAATATGAACTAAAGGACTTCTTTATATCTCTAATTTTTATTATGGAAGTTTAAGCAAGAAGAGGCTTCCTTTGATACCATTTACAAGGTAAGAGAGAGAGTAGTGATGGGAGCAAGCTAACATCTGCCAGGTACTCTGACTGCTTTGCCCTGATTGCTGGTTTTTAGCCTGGGTGTAGCTGTGGATCAAAACTCTGCTTGAGTGGCCAAATTCAAGCTCCTCTGCTGTTGGTTTGTAGTACTGTCAGCCTTTCCTGAGCTGCAGCAGGACAGGCTGTGTGAATAAAATGTGAGATGTCTGCCTTGGGATGCTCCAAGTCCATCAGAACCTCAAGTGTCTGTCTTGGGATACTCTGGGCCCATTTTAAGATGATTCTGTGAGGTTGGTGGGTGAATGTTGCTCTGCTGAGATTGTAGACAGAGCCCACTGTGTGGTCCTATGCATGGAACTTGGAGACAAGCCCTACACCCAAATGGATACACACCAGAGAGGCACAAGAAGTAGGGAAGAGCAAATAGGAGGTAGGAGAACATGGTAGAGAGACTCACAAGCAGTCAAAGGCCAGCAGAAGAACTAGCAGTTCAGCCTGCACATCCTGAAGCTGTGTTGACAGAAAAAAGCAGAGTACTCCTGACAGCATGAAGTGATGACACGGCTCTTATGTGGTTCCAGATACATCGGTGTAAGGGAGCTTTGTATCTTCTGCGGAAAGGGACATGCAGGATGTGCAAACGTTTCCATTGATGCAATACCACACCATGATTTTTCCTAGGCATTTCTCACATATAGGTGGAGCATATGGGGTAGCCTGCTACCTTACTAGGCTAATGTAGATTCACCTTCAGCCTGCCTTTATCAGAGAAGGTGAGAGAAGGAGTGAAATTTTTGTGCTGAGTTGCAACAGTTGGGATCTTTGAATGTAACAAGAGTCTGCTTCCCACCATACTAATATGAGTATTGTTCTGACCCTGGCAGATCAATAATTCAAGGTGCTATTGCACTTTTAAATGTTCCCAGGAGCAGGCCCAAATTTGGGTTTCCTGTATCATTTTGGGGCTTTACATGGTCAACTAAGTGAGGCACAAGTGTTCAGCTTGAACCTGCCAAAGATCCAGCAACTTGTTACAGAGCCTTCCTGTGGCGGGGATTGCTGCCCGTCAGGTGGTTGGAGTCAGACTGGTCCATTTTAATGGTCTGTAGCTTGCAGTGAGGGCTGACGTCTTACACCTGATCTTGGACAGTGCTTCAGAATTAGCTCCAAGTTGCTGATTCAGATTAGAATTCAAACAGTTTGTCTTGGCTGTTTTTAATATGAATTAAGGTAATGAAATTTTTATTGTGGCAGTTGCGATGTTGGCGTCTCTGTTAAGTAGCTTTTCTTTGTTTACATTTGAGTCCTCCTAGAGAACAAAAGTGACCCTGAGGCCTAAGCTCTGAATTAGGAATAATAAGGTCCATATGGAGGATTATTTCAGTCTATCTGCAATGGTTTAAATCTGCATTTCATTTCATGCAGTCTCTTTCATGTGTAGACAAGGGCAAAGGATGCAGTCCTGTGCAATGTGGGCTATTTTAGAGGCACAGTTATTTTGAGACATCTTCTTCAGCTTTGTGGAGCCCTTCAGCAGTGTAAATAAAAAGCAAAACAGGGAGTGGGGATTTTTTTTTTTGTTTTGTTTTCCTCTTGCATATAAATGCCTTTTCTAGGTACTTTTTTGTAGTTTCTTATCTATCCCAGAGAAGTGTTTCCCATTACATGAAAAAAAAATGTCGCTGGGTTCCTTCACTTTTTTTTCCTTCAGCTGCTTCTGGAGTGCCCATTGTCAGTCTTGGCATGTCTCCAGATTCAGTAGCTTGGAACACAACCTTTTTATTTCAAATCATGATTCAAAAACACGTGACAAAAAAACCCATGTAGCTGCCTGGGTTTGGGTATGAGTGGGTGGAGGTGCTGATGGCTCTTCCCAAGGCAGTCAGGAGAGTGGAAGCTCCCTCTGGGTGGCAGAAGCGTCCTTGTGATCCAGCTGGCTTTTCTGCATCATCAGGGTATTTCCACAACCTTTGTCATATGAAGTAAAGTCACTTTTTCTATCAAGATAGTCACCATAATGCTGCCAGTTGCTCACTTCATGTAACCTGTAGGAATGTACTTCCTTTCCTTGCTGTGCTGTGATTAGTGTAATTACTGAATGCCTGGACAAGCTTTAATGGGGAAAGTTGTTTACCTGCTGCACACCCTCTGTACATGCACTTTTCCCCTCCCAGATCATGTAACTGTCCCAAAGCACAAGAGGTTTAGTAAGTGGCCAGGACTCCAGCAGGAGCACAGTTTGAATGGATTGCTTTTGTTTTGATGTGATCAAAAAACACCCACAAAGAAAATACGTTGTGCTAGGAGTGTTCTCCAGCAGGGTGGAGAGGAACTCTCTCTGGTTTTTCTTTCACAGTGTCCTGCAGCTGTGATAAAGCCACAGCACCCTTGTTCATGTTATCTCACGTTAGGCACTGGTTAAGCACAGCCCTTAAAGGTACACCTAACTTTAAATTTTGCTGGCTTTACTATGCAGAAGTAATTCTGTTTTGCTTTTTGGGGACCACAGCCTGAACAGCCACAGCTTTGTACAGAAGTGAGAAAACCTGGGCGAGTCCCGATTGCACTTGGAAAAGTAAACCTGTGTGAGGAGCCATGAAACCTTTGTAGTGGGAACAGGTATGGGGTGCTGGGAGTCTGCAGAGCAACAGTTTCACCATGTGGGAAGAGACGTATAAAGCGAGTGGGCTGAGGTGTGTTTGGAGATGAAAGCCAGATGTATTTTGTAAAGTGTTGCCTGTGGTTGCATTGACAGTGTGCAGAGAAAGAGCTGAAGAGTTGTGGAAAGAAGTGTAGTTAGGTAGGTTATGTGTTTGAGGAGGGGAGATGGATCCTTGAAGGCTATGAACTGAGTAATGCTGTTGAATGCTAGTTAAACAAAGGGGGAAAATATATTTTCAGGTTATTTCCATCAGTTGTGACAAGCTCCATTGTTTTACTCCCAGCTCTTAGCAATTAAACTGGGTGATTCGAGGTCCAGACAAAGGACATAATAATTTAAATTTGAAGAAATGTTTAGTCAAAACCATTAAATTCATAGCTACTGCCTGAATATACCCTCTGTATTCATTGACATTCTGTATTCATTATTGCTGCAAGTGCACTGTCAAGAGGGAATTTTAAACCAGTATTAGTAAGTCACTATGGAAAACTCTTAATGCTGTAATTCCTAACAGAAGTTTGTTTATTCTATCTCATAATGGATGTTTCCATTTCAAGTACTTGTGACCAAGGTAGTTTTACTTGGATACAACCTGAATTCAAAATATCCCCTCCACACAGAGAACTTCTTATGAACAGCTAGTTCATAGAGGCCAAAAGTTACTTGTAGCAAGTACAGAGGATAACTTCTGAATAAATGAATATATTGGAGGAAATCATAAGCTGCTTACAGGGTGTTTGCAAACAGGAACAGAGGGTACATTCATCAAAGAAATTACTCAGTTTGAATAATTTGTTCAGCTCAGAGCATGTTTACCTGGCTGTGAGGGGAATGGGGAAGTGTAATTGGCAAATGTTTGTATTGTGCTTTGAGACAGTTGTATGAAAGGGAAGCATTCTTGTTGTTTCTAGGGTTATAATTCCTTCTGTAGTTTGCGTGAGCGCAGCCTTTTCTTCAGGGTTGTATAAAGAAGGGATGCAATGGCTGTTTTGCAACACATATGTGTGGGGGAGGTCCTAGAAAAAATGTCTTCACTTTGAAGGGCACCCTGGCTGTGTCTGCCCTGCCTGCAGAGCCAGCCCCACACACCTGCCCACAGTCTGCAGGCACCCAAGGGTGGAAGCAGCTGAGCACAGACTGCCCTGGGGGTGTTATGGATGCTAAGTACCCAGACAGAGTTGTCTCTGCTTCAGCTGATGCTGAATATGGCCATTTTTTTATCAAAAAGGCCTCAGTATTTTATTTTAACTTAACCAAGTTTTGCAAAGAAGACAGTAAACGTCTTCCACAGAAGTAGGGAAATCATGACTGTATCTGTTCTGTCCAACTCACATCTGCTCTTTAGAGGAGCTGTAAGAACACTGCAAGTAAACATGCAGATGTAGAAGAGCAGATACAGGTCTGAACTGGGCTGGGAAGTACTCTGTAAATATCTGAACAGGATGTCTCAGTACTTGATATCGAGAGAGAATCCTTCTCAGTTACATGACCATTGATTTTTGGAAATGGATAAGTGTCACTGGGAGCAAAGTTTGGCCCATACAACTAAGTAATAAATATCTTTTTGCAGGAAGTATATTTATAAACAGTGAGCCTTCGATCTTTAAGTTACATTTGCAAAGCTACTGCCTGAAAATTGGCATGGTTCCTTCCAGTCAGGGGATCTTGGAGACAGTTTTGCTGCATCACAAGCTGCAATAGTATCTCTGAGGCTTTGAAAATGAACTCCAGTGTCTCTGCAAACAGGATACTATTTGTGAGTTTTAATTAGAACCAGTCATGTTTGAATGCTGCAGACTTTGAAATAGCAGGGCTAACCTAAGAAAGCTATTCAAGATCTATCCACAGTGTTCCCCAGATACACAGGGGTGAAGAGCTTACTGAGATCAAGGCCCAGCATGAGATTCTGCTCTGAACTTGAACTGAATTGAACAAATCTTTTGTGTGTATATTGTGTTTTGAAGACATTTGGGTACTTCAAGTATCTTCCTTCCTCTCCTCCCTTGCTTGGCAAGGACTAGATGCAGATATATTACAAGATAGGCTTTTGCAAAGGGGAAATTGAGTCACAGGGGAGCTGAATGTTACATATTTCAAGTCAGTGTTTGACTTCTCACTTAGCAAAACTGGTGATTGGAAGAGGTGAGGAGGAAGGAAATGGATGTTGGATCATCTGTAACCCTGTAATAGTTATGTAGAAGCAACTGATCCAGATGAGAATTTGCTTTTAGCTTTTGCCACTTGGCTGGGAAACTCTAGCTAACACACTCAAATACACTGTTGTATTTTGGTACAACAGTCTGTCTCTTTAAATGCTTCCTTAAAGCCAATGAGCAGATTTTTCTCTGGAAGTAGGTAGCTGTTGGTCACCTGTCGTCTTCGTTGCACAGGTGTGATTATTGTACAAATTCTTTTAAAGGGTTACCAGCACTGCCTTGCTTGCACTAATGGGGTCGTTGAGGATGGAGATGAGGAAAATCCTGTTGATTGTGCTCTCCATTCTCTTTGTCTGCATCAGCTGGCCTCTCCAGAAGCTGTCCCTGCTGACAGGTGGCTCTCATGGCTGCAGTGGTGTATGGTCAAATGCTCTGGTAGCTGTGTTGTTTCAGCCTACAAACTAACCAAAACAAACCAGCACAAACCTACAAAAACCCCTCGCACCCCAAAACCCCCAAACAATGAAAAAAAAGCCTAAAGAAAAAAGAGAAAGAACACCAGAATTTGATGGACTGAATATATGGATATGCCATAATAATTTCCAATAGGCAGAAAGTGGGTTTTGATGGAGTTAGTCAGAACTAGACTAGCAGGACCAAGGATTTGTTATTTTGACAGGAAAACTTGGCCCCAGAATAGTGTATAACTTGAGTTATCTGCTGTTGACATTTCTCTGCAATGTAAACCTGAAAGTTTTCTCAGCTGAATACATCTTATTGCCCCTCCATTCTTTACAGGTTTTCTCTAAGTTTGAGTTGGAGTAAATCAGTACAAAACACTTAAAATATGATGCCTTATGTGATAGTGAATGTTCTTCTGTCATGATGCAGTGGTACATGAAAAATCTCTAAATTAGCATGAATGGAAGAGCAGATAGATTCCTCTGACCAGGAAAACCATAAATTTTAAGTCTCTTGGTGTGTATTACTTTGTGGTTTGCTTTAGTCTTGATTTAGACCAGCTTTAGAAAGTTAATATCAGCCGTTAAACCTTCTAGGCTATCTTCCTCCCTCTTTTTTTTTTCTTCTAGTTTAGAAGTGAATAAAAGAGCTTTGTACAGTTCTTGAAACTGAGCCTGAAACAGCTCTGAAGAAAATATAGTGTTCCTTTCAAAATCTTGGAAATAATTACATCATAGGCAAATCGGGCCAGAAACCGTTAATAGTATTCTTTGTGGGATGAAATCCCATGGGAGGACCTATTTCAGCACACTGGCATTGTTTACAAATAGATGCAGTGACAGATACAGTTGTCCCATTCTGACGGACAACTGAAACTGTGGTCTATAATGGACTTCTCAGAATAACTGCCTTGCTTTTGATAACAAGCTGAAAATGTGCCTTGGTGCTCCTGTGGTCAGCTTCACACTGACCATCCTGGGAGGGAAGGCTGTATTTGGCACTGGAAAACTATTTGTAGGTGGCTTAAAGAGAAAATAAAAGCCTTGCTTGTACAAGCTCCTGGTCTTTGAAAATTGCTAGAGAAACAGGGAGCTGTGTCCAGATGTCTCTGCTGGGCTTCGTAAGCTGGGACTCTGCACAGAAACTTGGGCATCATGGGCTTTCCCTTCACCAGGATAACAAACACAGCATGTGTGGATGCCTTACAGTAGTTTTCATTACTGGCTCCCTCCCCCACCTTCCTTACTAGAAAACCTTCTGCACTTCAGGATGGAAATCACAGAGATTAGTAATATTAACTGTTTGACCTCTTAATCTACAAAGGCATTTAGTTCTCTAGGTAAGTAGGCTAGTCTGTACTTGAAAACTAGACTGGCACAAGCTCTGGTCTGGGCACAATTACAGCTGTTCCTGGGTGATACAAAGCACGTTACTGCCTGTGTACGTACTTCTGCAGGAGGGTGAGCTGTGTTCCTTCATCACCAGAGCACGTCTTTACCTGGACAGTGGGGCTGTGTGGGCAGAGCCTTCTCTTGGAAGGAGACACATGCTGGGTACCATGGTTTTTCTGAAGGATCACTTGTGCTTTCCCAGATTGTGTGGTCCAAATGACAAACACATCTTTCTCTCTGACAGCTGCCTCTAATACACGACTCCATTAGTTACAGGTGTGTGATCTTTTCTGTGCTTTTAGACCTGAAGGCAAAGCTCTAGAGAACAACACCTGGTCAGTGGCTGCCTGTGGTTCAGTGTTACCTGCAGTTACCAGGTGAAGGTGAGCAACCCCACAGTGTAGGGGAAGTCTGGCAGTTGACAAAGGGTGAGCTTATGAGTTGGATGGTGAACGCCACATTGATCTATCAGCAGAGCAATTGTTTGAACTCTCCCTAATTTGCTGCAGGGAAAAGATGCTGGAAAAGGTCAGGTCACTAATTTAACACAAACCAGTTGAAGGCAGCTGGGAAGGTACACATTCAAACTGCTCCCCTGATGGAGATGAGCAACTGGGGTCAGTAGCAGCTTCAAGTGAATCAGGATCTCCAGGATCACTGCTCCATGCTGTCTACTAGGGAGAGGACCAGGACCCAGCTGTGTGAAAACTCAAGGTCCTGGGATGGGTCCGTGGGATCCCATGGAGATCCATATATTCAGGGACGGATGCCAGCTAGAGATGTGATGGTGTATTTCATTTGTTGTTCTTTTTACTGGACTGGTGCTTGGGATCTCAAAAGTGGCGTTTTGGGATTTAATTTAGATTAAATTAAAAATGGACGTTGGGTAATTTTAAAAAGCAATCATTTTATGTATGGTAATTTTAAAATGGTAACTAAGGTTAAAATGCCAATGTCATGAAAAACAGCCTAAAGTGAATATCTCTAAATGTTTCAGTTGGTCATTTAGCTTTTACTTGTAAGGTAATGTCAGTTAAGGCAATGTGGATTTCATTATTTCCTAATAATGTACCAGCAATCTGGCAAAATTACAGTTATATCAAAATAAATGTGGTTGTTGAAAATGTTAATCTCTGTTCTAATGAAAAAAACTAAAGCAACCCAAGACCAACCATGCAACCCTGAAAATTGTCAACCATGGCAGCTTTACCTGACCAAAGAGCAGCACTGCTGTTACCACTGGAGCTTTGGACCTCTCTCTGTGTGACAGTCACCATGTTTGGCTGATACTTCTGAAAAAACCCTACAGCTTCCATAGCTGAAAAACAAGTTGCTTCCCTTTTAATTTAAGAGAGTAGCTCATGAGGGCAATAGCTGGTGTTACCTGTGAGTCCTCATGAGGAGAGATCCAGAACACGTTCACAGTGATGTGCATGTGCCTTCTGTAGAAGGAGCCTCATTGATTTTAGGGAATGGAAAACAAGGTACCCGTAGAATCATAACCTTTAAAAAGATGCAGTATAGGCCACATCACTTCTGATCTGTCTGAAAGTATACTCTATTTTTAGGTCTTAAACCAGTTAATTTTATGGAGTGTTGCTTGCTGCCCATATCCCCTCAGTCATAAAAAATGGTTGACTACAATGCCAGGTAGTTTCAGTAAATCATTTAACTTTTACTTTGGAAGTCTGTTTTTGAGGAAAATTTGGATTGTAAACAACTACAGGAAAATAATTATAAATAAAAACTGAAAAAACCTGTAACAGCGATAAAGAAAAAGCTGTGTTTTAATGGTAATATCTTGCTTTTTAGGGATTGGCTGCTGAATTTACTTACAGCAACCAGCTGCAACCTTATTCAGAGAAAACTTCTAACAGAGGGATTTTCTTATGCCACTAGAAAGCTTTTGCTGCCCTCTTTCCTGCCCAGGCCACCAGCCTTGGAATCCTCCCTTGACAGGCATGCTTTGTGTTGTGCTTTGCAGGAGGCTGTGAGGGCTGCTGAAGATGTCCGATAGTCTGGATATTGAAGAGAAACCTCCAGCTCCACCGTTGAGAATGAACAGCAACAATCGCGATTCTTCAGCATTAAACCACAGCTCAAAACCACTTCCCATGGCCCCTGAGGAGAAGAACAAGAAAGCCAGGCTGCGCTCCATCTTTCCAGGAGGAGGGGATAAAAGTAAAGTATCATCAGTGCAGATGGGTGGCTCCTTCTCTTGGCTTTCTGGTGGTCGTTGGTTTTTGTGTTTGCTTTCTGCCACAGTTTTCTTTCTGTTTCAGTTGCAGGCCATGGCACCAAAGCCTTCTGTTCCAATTACTCAAGAAACACATTTCAAAAGAGGAAGAGCTGTTCAGTCAGTTACTTTCTTGGCTATGAAAAGACACAAAAATGTGCACACATTGTGCAAGTTGCCTTTTAAAAATAACTTTATAGTTAAGCTGGGGAATCCTTTGGATTTTGCTTTGCATTAGCAATAAATACAGAGATGAGGATTTGTACTTGTGAAAATACATAGCAGAAGTAAGAGGGCAATGTGCCTGACACGTTGGGGTTTTTTGACGTACTTACATTCCAGGAACAGAAAGGCTCTTCTTTCTTGTTCCTTTTGCAGTGAAAGTGGACACAGAACGGCTTGGTTTAAAACCCACTAGGTATGGATACAGCAAGAGTATTTTAAATGTGCAGCAAGCAGCATTTCAGTTGGATTCTTTGAAACGCATTTGTGGAAAGGAGTGTGTTTTGAGTTAGCATATTTACAGGTTTGAGGGAAGGGATCTTCTTTATTTCAAGTGCCATGGGAACTGATGGGCTGCACCTGCAAGGCTGATGTCACTGCAAGGCCACTCTTGATTATCTTGGAAAGGTTGGGATTGGGGGATGTTCCTGATGATGGAAACAAAGCAAATGTCAATCTGTCTTTAAGAAGGAGGATCTGGGGAAGTGCAGGCCAGCCAGTCTCACCTTGGTCCTTGGGAAGATGGTGGAGAAAATCCTCCTGGAAACCATTTCCATGCAAATGAAGGATAAGAGTGTGATCAGGAATAGTCAGCATGGATTTATGGAGAGGAATTCATGCTGAATTATACTGACAGCCTTTTACCTTGAGGTGACAGGCTTGGTGGTGAAGGGAGAGCAGTGCTTGTTACTTCTGCTTTAGTGAGGTGTTCAGCAGAGCTTCCCACAGTATCTTACAGACAGACTGATGAAGTGCAGTATAGATAAGTGTATAGTGAGGTAGACTGAAGACTTGCTGAAATGCTGGGTTCAGAGGCTGTGGTCAGCAGCATGAAGTCCAGATGGATTTCAAGAGTGATTCTGTCTTCATTGTCTGCCAGTGTCCCTCCAAGGAGAGCTCAGAACTATGAAACTGTGATCATTCCCTTGGAGCTCCAGCTTACTTGTGCTACTTGGCTGCCCCATTCATGAGGCTTCATGAGGTTGTGTGGAGCAGCTGGAGTTAGTCTGGCATTCAAAACTCCTCACAGGCAGTAGAAAGCACAGTGGCAGTCCCACTCTTTCCCTCAGCCATGGGCAATCCTGATGACTTTTCTGATGTGAAGGCCATAACTGGATGGGCCCATTTCTCAGGTGGACCTGGCCAGTTCACTCTGCAGATTGTTCCCCCAAATGTCTCCTTCTGGGAACAAAATTAATTTTCAATTGATTATTTTTAAAGGCCAAAATGAACGTATCTCCCAGCTTGCTTAATTCCTGGAAAGACTTGGACTACTTCTTCCCCTAAGTGCTAGCAGGGTGGTATTACCCCTCTCCAAGGAAGCATTTCTTAAGTAGGAGGTGATGTGTAAAATGCATGCAGAAAAGGGGAGACCCAGAAACAATCCCTCCTGGAAATGATCAGTGGCATTAAAAATGTAATTAACTACCAGTCAGAGCAATCTTAGGGAACATACAAGTGTCATGATTTTAAATGTGACTGAGGAAAAGTCAGGTAAGATTTATAGCTTAATTTTATTGGGTGAAATAATAAATGAAAGAAGTTTAGCTTGACTGGCCAAGTCCCTTGAGGTAGTTTCACTGCAGGGTTGGTTTGTGGGTCAGGGTATCAGCTGGCTTGTGTGTGCTTCACAGACTCTGTGACACATTTTTGAGACTCCTGCTTGTAAAACAGAAAGTGATTGATATGTCCGCTCTCCTCTAGTACAGTGCTTTGCAGCATCATTATGTTAAATCCATAGTTCATCACTGGTGCAAGTCAATAGAATGTGAAGAAAACACCATGGCAGGGTATTTCTGCCTGAACCTGCAGGAACTTTGTTGCCTTTCATTTGCTCACCAGACAGGAGGGATATGAGGATGGATATGGTACAGTGTGTTCTCTCCAAGGCTGTGGTGTGTGCCAGGACTGCTGTGCCTGGGCAGGAATTCTGCCAGGAATCTTTTGCAGTCCCTTCCCTGCTGGAATGCAGTGTTTTCAGTTAGAGTTTGAGCATTTGTGTTTAAAACCTTGTTTTGGCAAGCCACTGATGGCTCTGTGGAGCCCTTCTGTGCATCTACAGTTGAAGTAAACCAGTAGAGTCCTGCCTCTTCCCATAGCATCTGACCTCCTTATGTTCCTTGCATAGCTCCTGTCGCTCCTGTCTCTGGGCTAAGATACCCCAATTCCTGAGGGCAGGAGGCCAAGGCAGACAGCTGAAATAAGTTTCCAGTGTCATACAGGCAGTCTGTGTGGAACAAGGAGCTCAACCTGTTCTGCTGAAACTGTGAAACTGGCCTTCCTACCTCAGAGATCATCATGGTGATGGGAGCCTTAGTGGAGTCATAGCAGTAGTGCTTCATTCAGCAGAGGTGTTTGTTACCTCAGCAGATATGACTTGGTCCTTCCAGTTGTTTGATACAGGCTCGTTCTTTCATTAAACCACCTGCGATTGCTGTGAAATAAATTCACACTGTGTGTGCACTGTGGGCTCCATGAAGGCACTGTAGAGCGTTTGGCCTAAAGAAGTCAGGGGGAGGCTGACCTGCACAGCTCAGATGCCCCTTTCAGACATCCATCCATGTTAAGTTCCTGGGTGAATGATGCCACTTCCATTGAAGCTGCTTTAGACTTGGCTGTGGAGGGGAACAAAGTCTGGCCTTTAGGCATCTGATCACCTCCTGTACAGAAAACCAAGAAAAGAGGGAAAGAGAAAACCCAGCAGAGTAAAGATCAATGGAGGAAGAAAGAAGAACAAGGCTACAGGAGGAGCAGATCAGGAAGGAGGATGGGAGGACAAGGGTGAGTGGCAGTGGAAGGGAGAGGGAATGGAGGAAAGAACAAAGTGAGTTGAAGAGGAGGCAAGCAAACAGGAGGGTATGAGCATGAGGTCAAACCCTTCCTCTTTCTCTGAGAAAAGCTGCTACTTAGCTGAGTCACATTTTTCTCCCAAACAACTGCTCTTTTAACATAGTGGTGATGATGGTGATGCAGACTGTGGAAGACAGAACAATCTTTCCTTGTTCTGTTTTAATCTGTCATAGGTGCTGAGGTGGTGTGGAGGCTCCCATGGCTGACTGTGCAGCAGGAGTGTATTGTGAGGGGCACCTACAAGAAATTCAAATAGGAATGTTCAGTACAAACCCCTTGCATCCAGTCAGTCCGGTGCTTCAAAGAAGTTATGCTTTTTCATATCATTTTGTCAGCTTGCATGAAATAGAAATTATTTGATTTGCAGAGCCCAGACAGAAACATCAAAGTTCTTACACTGGAGAGAGGTGGGGGTATAGTAAAGAGATATTTAATTCTGTATTTCATTTGTAGTATATCAGCATTTGGACCATAGGTGTTATATCACAGTCTGGTAGGCACAGGTCCATGAAGCAAATGAGATCTTGGGGAATGAGCTGGAACACTTATCCTCCAGCAGGAGAATCCTAGAATGGACAAGTGCTGCTTTTGATGGAACGTATTTATATAATCCCTTATTTCACTTTTAGATTTGACTGCTGCTTTGAACTGAATTTGATAGTCCTTTAAATCTAATTTTCACTGCATTAGCTTGCAAATGATGAGGTAGAGGAAGCCAGTTTTGTTATCTACACACAGATGACATCTTCCAACTGGCAGCGTCTGTCCTGAAAATTAAGCAACATCATCTTAGTGATAAAAGAAGGGGAAAGCCTTTCCATTTGTATTTCATGTATTGCTGCCATCTTTACTGAATGCTAAATGAAAATATTTCATCAGTGAACAATATGTAGGGGTGTGCAGCACAGACAAAAGATGACAATTATTTAATGAGGATAAATGCAGCAATGCAGAGGAAGGATTAGAAGCATTCGAAATAAACTATAAGTACAAAGGGCAAAGCATCTTCCTCCCAAAGGAGGCTGGAAGGTAGAATAAGAAATATGCAAATAGAGGCCTCGTGGTGCTACTGCCTAAGCAAAGACAAGCCTGGGCTGGGAGGGCTGCTGGTACATGTGAGTGCTGCCTTGGATGAGACCTCTAGATGAACCTATGGAGCTGGCAAACAATATTAAAACACTGCAGGAAAGTGACAGCAGCTTCCCTCAGCCTTTATTCCACTCATTCTTTATCAGGGTCAATAAAACTGGGCTGAAGTGACAGTTGTCAGCAGTCAGAAGTGCAGGAGATGAATGACCACAGGGGATGTTACTTTCAAAAGGTTGTAAAGAAGGGAAGGAGATGAGAAGCATATGCAGGTTGACTGACTTCCAAGTCTGCCTGCCTAAGTAAGATACTCCACACCCTGGGAATACTGGTGGAGTGATTTAAAAAGAAAAAAATTCTGGAAACTAATAAAGCCTACATTTTATGATTATTTGTCTTAGTTAATTGAGAGCTCAGAGCTTTTCCAAAGACATTTATGGGATTCTGTTGCTGGGCAGATTCTGTCTTTTCTAAAACAGAGCTGCTGTTTCAGCCTTTTAGTTGGAAGAGGAGTCACTGCATGAGCTGCTGGTTTTCACAGAACCTGTAGGAAAAAAATTATTACCTAAAAAAGCATTTCCTCTGATTTGGCTGATTCTGAAATGGATTCAAACCATGTTGGAAAACAGAAACACATACACATACATGTCCTGTGTGATTTACTTCTGCAGGAACCCACAAAGTCAAATAGGAGTTCGTTTCTAGATATGAAAACTCAATGAAAAAAAGAACTGAAAATAGAAATCATACTAGTTAGAGATAGCCTAAGAAGGCTACTCATGAACAACATGCTTTGGCAGCAGTCACATTGGCTGAAAGAAAAACAAAATAAAATAGCACCTTGTAAACCTTCTCCAACAGGAGTTGACAGGCTGGCACTGTGTTAACCTGCATCTGTTTCTCAAGTTGGAAGAATGTTAATTGATTTGTTTTCCACTTCTAAAACACTATTTCAAGCACACCTGATTGTTAAAAGTTTTAAATTAAAAGCTGTTAAGAAAATAAGTGTTTGTTAACATTTTGCCTCTAGCCAACAAGAAGAAAGAGAAGGAACGTCCTGAGATCTCCCTTCCTTCAGACTTTGAACACACCATTCATGTGGGATTTGATGCCGTCACTGGAGAATTCACAGTAAGTAACTGCTGTATTTTGTGTTTACCAGAACTTCTAGTTTCTTGATGGTAAAATAACCTCCTATTGCCAGAAACATCAGATCACAGCAGCCAGGCTGTAAAGAAAGATACTTTTATTTGTTTTGCTTAGGATTTGGAGTGTTTAACTAGTGATTCAGGCTGCTATTTTTTTTTTTTCCCTCCAAGGATTGTCAGCAGAGTGTCTGTGGGAAATGAAAACTAGGAAGAATGTAGGTGTATGCTTTTACCAGTCCCCCAAGCTGCTACAAGTGCTGGTTATTCAGTGTCTTTGGCAAAGCATAAAAAGCCCCCCCCACATGCATAGTAGACAACCAGCTTCAAAGTCCAGCTGCTCTGCAGGTAACCCTTGGAGACACTCAGAAAGCAGCAGCACTGTGGAAGTCCATTCATTTTAATTTAGTATCCTTCAGAATATATTTATACACTAGGTGATCACTATTTCTAGACTTCATGTAGTAATAAAATAGCTGTCAGCTTTTGCTTCTTGAATCTCAACAAAGTGTTGGGAAAAACAAATCTGATGGAAGCTCTTTGAAGTGTGCAGGGAGCTTCAGAGCATTTTTTCTCAGATTACTAGTAGGGTACTGAAACCGTTGTTCCTTAAAGCTGAGATGGCAGTGAGCTTATTATGTTTTGTTATGCTGTGGAGGTGAGAGGGAGCATTAGCAACTCTGCTGCCACCAGTAGTGCCCTGTGAGCTGAGTGGTCAGACTGTGTAATCACCATTGTGGACTGTGCTAGTGCTGACTGGCTGCATACACCAGACAGGATGGGACAAATCATTTGCCTGGACAAAGGACGGTTAATTTTCAGAGTTTGAGGCCTAAATGTGATTTCTTCATAATTTTTTACTTCAATTGCTACTTTTGTTTCACAAAGACATTTCAGAAATCTGGAGACTTTCTGTGTCCTACAGTAGCAGTTGCAACAATAGGAATAACAGTAGATGAAAAAAGACACATTTAATGACAGCATGTCTTCAAAGGAGTAGTGAAATTGAATTATCCTTAGTAATTAGGAAATACAGCTACATTTAAAATAAGTGGACTAGTTAATTAGGATTTTTTAAATAGATGTCATAAAATCTTACTTCAAAATTTATTCTGTGCCAAACCCTAGGGCTTGACTAAATGCACATTTAAAAAGCCGAGATGTGGTCATTTTTGATCAGAAACTTTGCATAAAGCTTTGCATAAAGCTTTTAAAATTGTGTTTTCCCTGCTGTGTATCCTGATTTTTCCCTTTTTTCCCCCTCTCCTTCTTTTCCGGTAGCCAGTTTATTGTTCAGGTTAATCTTTGGTGCCGTTCTCCTTATCTTTTTATGTTACTTTATGCTTTTGTTTTCTCCTTTTTGTGTTTGCATCACTTCTTCTTGTCTGTCTTCACCTTCCCACTTCCCTTTCTCTTCCCACTGGATGTTCAGCTGTTCCTGTTCTATATCTGTATCTGTTCTTCCTTTCAGCCTTCTGCCTTTATTTCTATCTTGTGTTTGAGACTTTTTCCTTCTGACTCCAAGCAAACTCAATGGGGTCTCACTGGTGTTCTCTCATAATCTGACTGGTGTTCAGGATCCTGGTTAGTTCATGTCCCTGCTACTGGAACAGAAAGGAGGGACGTCAGGCTTAACACACTAGAGTTCTAAGCACAAGCACTCACTATCTGTATTTCAGAGATCCAGGTTTGGATCTTTTTGAATGTTATTATCTACCAGTGTGTCAAAACAGTCTAGCATCAGAGGTCTTTTGGGATTTTTGCTATCAGATACTGCCAACACAGAGCAAAGCAGTTCTACATGGCTAAATAGGTCCAGCTTTGTTGCTGTAGCATAGTTTCTTTTTGAATATCTTTTTCCTTTTGGCATAATGAATGTGAGATGTCTGCTGTTTTGCAATTACACTTGTTTCTGAAGTGTGGAAGGGCAGTGCTGCAGTCTGAGAAGGCTGTAACCAAGTCAAAACTAACCAAAGGGACAGGTGACTTCCCATGTGCAGCTTGCCAGCACAGGGCTTAATGCTGTAGTCCTCAGTGGAGTCAAACAACAAACAAAGGACGGGAATTTTTGCACCATTAAGAGCTAGGTATCAGTCCCAACTGTCCCCAGATGCAGACATTACATTCCACACTACATTAGGCATGTTTGGTTTGTCCCAACCTGGATAGAACCTGTGTATCAGCTGGGCAGTCATGTGGTAAGTACATCCTGCAAAGGGACTGCCACTAGCCCGTACCATATTCTGATATTCCCACTGTCTAGTGATCACTCTGTCTGTCTCTTTCAAAAGTTTGGAAGTGCCATGGGAGTGTCCAGTCAGTGTGCAAACATACAGGGGTTTTTTGTTTTGAATTACTGCAGCTGTCGTGCCAGTAGCGCCTGCTCTCCCGGATACTTGCAACGCATTGGGCCATTTTCTGACACCAAACCATCGCCCCCAGCTGCATCCCCTGATTGCTGTTAGATGCATCCCAATGCACAGTTGCATGGGTTCCTGAGTTCTGGCTTTCAGGCTTGAGCACCAACCTGTATTGTCCATCAAGAAGAAAAGCTACATCTCCATTTCACTGTGCTTGGAGCAACCACATTTGCTAAGAAGTAGAGCTTTTAAAGCAGAGAATAAAATTGGTTGGAAACTGTTGGGTGGGAGCATGTTGCTAGACCTTTATGTTCCTTTATTTGAAACAGGAGTTGCATTTTCTGAATGAAGGACAGTGTGGTTAGCAGGCCTTTTGGAGAATGTTTTTTGTAAGGCATGCATGTTTGAAACCATTTCCTCATCCCCAACCTGGAAGAAAATGTGGTTATCCACCAAACTTTTAAAGCTTCTAGATTATGACATTAGTAAGTGGGAAGATTTATGGCTGTAGATCCAAAGAAGTTGCACATTCCTAATCTAATCAAGTATTTCTTTACAATTGTCCTGATTTTCAGTCTGACACACACAGATTATTTGTGTTGTGCACAACCTCCCAGATTTCACAATCTGACTTTGACCATCTGCTCTCTCCACTGGTCAAATGGTGAGCTCGGGGCTGGAGAACCCCCAAGCTTGGAAAAAACTTTTATAGAGCCATTCAGAAATAGTAATCTGGCTTCAAAACTAGGCAAACAGCAAAAGCCCAGATCTTGCTCTTTTTTTTTTCTAAATTTTAAGTTAAGAAGGGAAATCACATGTAATTTTTCTGGTGCTTGCCATTAATTCTCAGGAATGTATTTTTATAAGAACTGTGTAAAAGCGAGAGGAGGGGGAATGATGCTTCCAAACTTTGGAATGGTTGTGATTTTTCTGTTTTCCTAAGCTTGCCTTCCTGTAGCCTGTCTACCACCTGATCTATTTGGTACCCACCTCGTAACTCCCATTTTAGATGGGACTTGCCCATTCTGGCCCATTGGTTTCCTCCTCCTACCACCTTCTAAGTTGTCCCACATTCTGTTTTAACTTTCTTTTCTTTCTTTATTTACGTCCATTACAGCCAGATCTCTATGGCTCACAGATGTGCCCAGGGAAGCTCCCAGAGGTGCGTCACAGGCCCCAAATGCTTCTTTGAGATGTCATAGCACTGCAGCAGCAGGTTGATGTGTGTGCAGTAGATTTGTTGCTTGGCTTTTCCCACTTTTTTTCATCAATCCTAAACTTTGGAGGCCCATGTCACACATTGTTTTGTGGACAATTTCGGAGAAGAAGCTATATGAAAGTAGATTGGGGTGGCACGTTTTTCCTTCAGTGAGCCCTAAAATTCGCTGGTCAATGTCAGCTGTGCAATAAATGGGGGGAAATGACAGGCTGTCAAATCTAGGGAATTATCCTGGATAATTAAACCAAGTTCTCATCAATAGAATTTCAGTGTACAGCTGGGGCTTTTAGTGATTGGATTGATTTTCGAATTCCACCTCACCCATGAGATTTCCAAGAATTCATCCAAGGCTTTGGCACTCTTGGCCTGTTTTCTGAGTCCCTCGTTCCCGTATGTTTGCAGAAGAGAATCTAGAGACATCCTTTGCACCTGTGGTATACCTCAGTGTCAGGATTTTGAGAGCTGAAAGGCAGATTCTTTACCCCACAGTGTTCCCTGGTATGCTGAAAATTAATTGCATCAGGGTGGGGTTTACCTTTGAATCAGACAGCAGTGACCCTTTCAGCAAAATGTGTTTGCATTCCTAAGCATGCAAAGTCCAGTGCAGAGCTCCTAAAAGACACTGTGTTGTCCACCAATAGAGAAGAGTCTCGTTATGTCTGCCCTGAATCACCAGGCAAACAAGCTTAAGCCTTAAATCATTATTCCATGAAGGAGCAGAGTTGATTCCAGAGAAGTTTCATGCCATTTTTTTCATCTCACAGTCATTACTTTATTTTCTTTTTAAAGTTGGGTCCTGGTTTTAGCTAGATTTTTGATAGGGAAGAAATGATTGCATCTAATTTTAATTGTAAGGTGTCAATCAAAATTTCTGCAAGTAATCTTACAGCAAGCATGGGATCTTGGTAAAGATCTGTGAGGCTGCAGATTTTAAATACTCTAAACCCACTTTGTTTCCACTCGACATCTACAGGGCATTCCAGAGCAGTGGGCCAGGCTACTACAGACCTCCAACATAACAAAACTGGAGCAGAAGAAGAACCCACAGGCTGTTCTAGATGTTCTCAAATTTTATGATTCGAAAGAAACAGTAAATAACCAGAAATACATGAGCTTTACGTCAGGAGGTAAGTTGACATCTCCCAACGGGGAGGTCAGGCTCCAAAAGAAGGCAGAGCAAAGTTCAGCATTCAAGTGGTCAGGAAGCAACCTGAACCAATTCCACATTGTGGAATACTCCTGAAATTAATTCTATTTCTCCTTTTTTCCCCCAGAGGTCATTAAAATGGTGACTTTGCTTTGTTGCAGGTTTTTAGAACTAACCAAGATTTTGAAATAAAAATGCCATTAAGATAGCATTAGTTTGGTAGAGTGCCTGTCGACAGCTTCAGCTAAAAAAGGGGGTGTCTGTAGCCAGCAGGGTATGGACAGCATTTGGAATGTAACCTGCTGGGATTCCATTTCCTCCACAGGATCGTCTGTGGCAGTGGAGTCTGTCATTTCCTCAGTTTGAAGGTTCAACCAAGACAACTTTCAAAATGCAGAAGCTTCTCAGAAGTCTTTCTAAAAACTTTTCACTTATCTCCAGGATTGAGAGAAAGCATCTTTTTTTTCCCCAAATTCCATAATTAAAGTATTTGACTAATTTGACACTTACTGTATGCTAAAATAGCAATTCCCTTTGTCATGAAATGCAGGCTTCAAAACAGTTCATATGTTCTTCTGAACCCAGGAGCTGTTCTCGTGCTTTGTCAGAATAGAGCTGCCATTGCTAAGGGGGGTTTTGAGGAAGCTTTTATGTGGAAATGTTGTCAGTAAGCTAATGAGAATGAATGCATGCAGTTTATTGAAAAAAAATAAAACACAGGAAGGAAAGGAGAAAAAGCTACTTTAGCTCTTGGGATGAACAGAAACATTGACAGTTAAAGAACAATTTGCATTTTCTTGACCAAATTTCTATTTACTTTACTGGCAAACAGGGCAAAAAATAGACACAGCCTGGGATTTTGTCTTGTTCTCTTCCTTGCTGTTTCTCCTGAAGGGATGGTGTGAAAGAAAAACAATCTCTATTTGAGTTGACTTGTTCAGCAGGATTCCCCAAAACAGGCAGGGTTTTTTTCTAGCAGCGTCTGGTTCATTCTCCTTTGCTCGTTGCAGATAAAAGCGCCCATGGATACATAGAAGCCCATCCATCGGTGAGTGGGAAAGTAACCTTTGATGTTCCTAGTGTTTAAGAATTGTGGAGCAAGCCATGAGCTTTCCCTGGGTGTTTTATGATTTTCCGTTTGAGATCTTTTTAGAAAGGTGAAAAGTCTCATTTAGCAGAAGATTGCTGGCTGGTTTTAGCCATGGTGTCTATCACCAAAAATATGCACAACATTCACAACAATATGCAGCACCACCTAATGAGCCCATTTTAATTCAGTTTTAAAAGTTTAGAATCCCATTTCTATCAAGTTTCATGATTTCTTCTTAGTATAGCTGGATATATAACTGAATATAAATAAGGTTATAATTGATACGTAACTCAGTGGAACTGTTGAAGGAAGGTTTTAAATAACCATCCACTCTAATTAATGCTGGATTGCAACAGCAGTCCCAGAGATGTAGGAGTGAAATACACATTAATACTGACCAGATTTATTAGGGTTATTGTTAGTGAATTAAATAGCAAGTGACTGAATGGGGATTTGGCTTTTATTTTCAAGTGTTAGGAAGCTTCATGTGAGGTTTATGATTACACAGCCAACTGTGTATAATGAAATGAAAATCATCTTTGAATACTCACACTTCATATTTTCAATAAATGCCACTTCCCTTATCTTTAATAAAACACACTTTTCAGAGGAAGTGTGGTGTTCATCAGAGGAGAGTAAGCCTTCCCAGTAGCATTTCCAGTGGGTATGGACACCTTGGCAGATGCTGTAGTCTAGCAGACAGAGGCAGTAGTGAGACAGTCAGTGTGACAGCTTTCCACAATTACCTACTTTGGTATTCCTGTTTGCTTTGGGCTTCCCTTAACTAGTATTTCTACTGGACTAAAGAGATGGCATTTTAAAAAGAGAGTGCAGGTCAGATGTGAATATGTTGAATGGTGCCTTTGATTTGCTTCAGTTCTCTTAAGTGGCCTGTTGTAGCCAGCTTTAAAGCAGTTGGTAAACACTTCACAAGGCGCATTTTCATTTTTTTGTTTCACCAGCAAATTTGGGATGACATGATGTAACCCCCTGCCTCTGAGCAGCAGCTAGGACTGGTGGAGTTCAATGTACCTAAACCTTTAAGTGTTGTGCTGAGTTTACTTTAGAACTTAGGCCCATAGGAGCATGTGCATGCCCTAGTTTGGCCTCTGATGTCTAGGAAGACTAAGGGTGTAGGTAGCCATCAAAACTTCAAAGTAGCAGGATAGTGACTGTCACTCACAGTACTGTCTGTCCACAGAGCACAAAAACAGCATCAGAACCTCCTCTGGCTCCCTCTGTGTCTGAAGAAGAGGATGAAGATGATGAAGAGGAGGAAGATGATAATGAACCTCCACCTGTTATTGCCCCACGGCCTGAACACACAAAATCAGTAAGTGCCAACTTTGGTTAGGTCTGTGTTTGGTGCAGTGCAGAGCTGCAAGTTTCTGACCAGACAGCACTTGCTTCAGCTTTTGGGGCTGAAGGTGCTTGGGCAGGAGTCCTGTCATGACACAGAGCATCACTCCAGCCACTGACACACTGGGAAAATTGGGTTTGAACTTTCACATTCAGGTGTCAGTTTCCTGGGATTCTGGTCAGGGCCATGACTTTCTTCTTGTATCAGGTAAGAGGTACCATCATGTCCTTTAATGCTACAGGTGTGAAAATGAGCCATTTTGTCCAGCTGTGCAGGCTCCATGTCAGCAGGGAGAGCCGTCCAAAGGTGCAGTTCATATCCTGGCATGATACATAGGACACACTGTCCTCCGGAGGTACCTGCCCGTCTCCATGGACTTTATCAGAAAATCCATGAAAATTGAACATGAAACTGGCCATGAACTTTTAACCTTCAATTTTTGCCTGTTCAGTTTGAGAAGTGGGCAGCAAAACCAGTTTTTAGAGTCCTGGATGTGGCTGACGTGATCTTCCTAAGGGTTTGCACTTGAAATATGATCTCGAGGATCTCTGCCAGCCACCTTTCTGACACAAAATAATTTCTTGTCACAGATCTACACGCGCTCTGTTATTGAACCTGCCGCTGCACCAGCACCAGCTAAGGAAGCCACCACTCCCCAACCTGAAAACTCAAACACAAACACTCTGTACAGAAACACAGACCGGCAGCGAAAAAAATCCAAGATGACAGATGAGGAGATCCTAGAGAAACTGAGTATGTATTGGGTATTTCAAGTCTGCTAGAGCAGTGTATTGCCTGCATGTGTCAGCATTAGCTGCACCAAATGTTCCTCTCAGTTTAGTGTCACAGAGTCATTTACAGCTCCCTACAGAAACTGTTGTGCTTCGAGGCAGTGAGAGAACACTCAGGGTGTTCCTGCTGCCTCTGAGGGCAGCTGGGACTGGGTTGGGTTTGCCGGAGTTCCTTCTGTGCTAAAGGCAAAAGCAGAGATTGTTTCTGGTTGAGCAAAAGGCTGTGACTTAGGGAATGACGTAGGGAACTCGTGTGTACTAATGGCCAAATGGAACAGAATGTTTGGCTTCCTGAATACTCTTTAGACTTCTAACTTCTCACAAGTCATCAGAGTCAAAACATTTCACAAAAACCTGTTGAGTTTTTGGGTTTTTTTTGTGGGAAGTTTTTTATTGTTGTGGGTTTTTTTACCAGTAGACAACTGCAGCACTAAGCTGGTTCCTTGAGCCTCAATGAGCTCTCCTTGAGATAGTTATACATGTTCCAGCTATACTCCTGCTGTTTTTTTCGTAACTGTTATTGCTCCTCCTCCTTCTACAGTTTGTTTTTATAACAATTCTACAATTTTGTCAGTGAGCTCTCCTTGAAAGGAGCATCCACTATATATTCCACAGATGACATGGCACCTTTTCATGGCTAATTCCCAGCCAGTTAATATCATTAAAATCCTAAGCATTGGCCCCAACCACTGTGCAGATCATACTCTATTGAAGCACATCAAGCCCTTCGTGATTCTGCAGTGCATGCAATTTAATTTGCTTTTTGCATGTGATAGCCAGTGCGGTGTTCTCAGATTAAATGTTTGGGTTCAGAACAGAGCCCAGGTTACTCTGTGTCTACCATTAACTGTTGGTAAAAAAAGCAGATTGATCTACACCTCCTTGTGTCAGATCACAAAGCCAATAATGGGTCTTTAATGAGGGCAGCTGCTTGTAATAGGGTGCTGTTTGACTGTGGCTTTGTCTCAGTGGTTGCCACTGCTCAACCTTCTTGCCATACCTGCCCTGCCACTAATGGTTGCTGTGACTGCACAGGCTGAAGCCTTCCTTAGCTGTGAGATTTCACCTGCTTGCATAAATTCCTACATCCTTACCAGGTTGACATGAGTCTTGGTGACATTAGGGAGTATCCAAGGGATAAATTAATTAGCTTTAGCTGAGGGCAAAATGAAATAAATTCCAGAGCAGATAGTTAGTTACCTACAGGTATGTCAGCTTAAAGAGAGAGGAATTCTGCTTCTTCATCTGATGCTAAATGTTTGAGGCAGGCTTTCCCCATGAGATCCACAGGTACCCTGCATCCATGAGCTCAAATAAGTCTATCATTTATTCAAGCTGTTATATATGCCAGGTTGGGATTGAGCCCTGGAGTTTTTGGGGGTTATATGTTTGAAATGTTACATGCTTTCGTTCTTTTTCTTTCTTAACAATTTGCTACCAAGTGAGCTAGGTCTGAATGTCTGCCTTGGGCAAATTGTGATGTGGGCAATGAAAATATTTTTGTGCTTTCATGAAGCTATCTGAAAACAGGCATGATCCTTTTTTATTAGAGTCTTAAACTAATTATATTAAGCAGTATGGTGCTTGTTCTATATTAACTCGTATGACTGCTCCCCTTGCCTACTTCCCCCACAACTGTTTTTATGCTACTTTTAGGAAGATGTCCCCTGCCCTCTTTTATCTAAAATTGCTTTCATAATTCTTTTCTGCTTGAAATACCATGAGTTCTTTTAGAGCTTTTAGAGTTTTATTAGTGATTAAAGCCTGCAATATTGAGATAAGATCAAATAAAATTCTGTCTGTAATGAAATCACAATTATGTTCCACTGATAACTATAAAACAGAACTGGCCCAATTCACCTTTCTTATCCACTTAATTTAGGACTTGATAAAGGAAAGTGCTTAAAGATATCAAAATAGCTGAAAGGTTTATCTTTTGTCCAGAGCAGGGAGTGCTTGTCTGAGTGGGAGCTGTGTACCTGTCACTTTGTTGATTTTAATGCTGTAATATTTGATGTACATTGGCTTCAGCACAGGGAACCAGCCACAACTACCTTGGGAAAGCAGCTGCTCAAGTCTCGAGGAAAAACTGTGGAAATCTGAACTTCAAAAATAATGGCAAATTTGGAAAATAATTTTAAAAAATCTTTCTTCTCTGTATTCTTTCCTGAAGTGAGTGAGCTTCCATAAACTTCTGGTATCTGTTCTAATAGATACACAGTTCCATTAACTTGCTGAAAATAGCATCTAGCCAGGCACTGGCAGCAGTGTAGTTGCTGTTGTCCAGCCCAGCACAGAATTAGAGCAGTGTTTGATTTACTGTGGCAGAGCTCATGGGGTTGTGAGCCACAGGGTGTGAGACAGTCCCATGGGGACAGTCTGGCCCCATCACCTGTTGTGCAGTTCATGCCACTGAAAGCTAAAGTTAAACCTTGCCCTGCTTGACACCTTCTTGCCCATTCAGAGATGCTGGGAATCTGATGGGAAGGAAAGAAAGCAGTAATTAGGATATTTTGTTTGTGTCTAATGAAAGAGCCAAAATCTGATAGACTCAAACAAATCCAAAGGCTTAATTAAAGAAACAATACATTTTTTTCTGATCTGGTAGTTTCCTTGATAGAATGCAAACAATGAAGCCTAAGGTGGTGGCTCAATACAAATGTCTTCTAAGGACTTATCTTGGAACAGACATCACAGAAATAGTTTAAGACAATGAACTTAGAAGGAAAGACTTCAGTGATCTGCAGCATATTTCCTTTGACTGATCTGTCTGTATCCCTGTATTACAAATATAAACACATATTTATTTACCTGTGCATCCAAAACAAAACTAGATGATGCAACATTCCCTCTTAGTAGTCACAAACACCTCCTCCCCCTGTCCAGGCCGTTTTTATGGAGTAGAGGTCTTTAGCATACAAATGGGCATCTGACTGGATGCCTAGCCAGGAATCCTGCCTGCCAGCACAGCAAGAAGAGAGGGCATCAGCACCATCTGGTACACTCTCTGCTAAAGCAATTTTGCAGCCCTTGGCAAGAGTGTTAATGGGTGCTGCAGGAGAAGAGGTTTCCTTTGTCCTGCATGCTCACTCCCCTGGCCTGGTGCTCTGGGAGCACCAGCCAGGGCTGATGGCAAGGTGAGCCTGCCCACTGCCTGGGATGCCCACACAGTCTCAAGTGCCCTGAAGTGGTCCTGTGCTGCTGTGCCAGCCTGCAAGAGTCAGATGGACTGGAGTGTCAAGAGCCCAAGCTGAGGATGTAACACCTTCAGAACCTGGTTAACTTTTCATAGTTTCATCTCGCTGAAACACATGGCATAAAACAAAGCTCATTCTGCTTTTCTAGAGCAGGTCTTCACTATAAAATAACTCTTCAGTAGAGAAGAACATGACTAGAGGACTCTGGGACTCCCTTCTAGCTGAGTAGAGGGAGGGATAGGAGATGAGAAGGTATAAATCTTCTGCTCACACTGTGGAGCTTGACCATCCCACTGCTGCAGCACGGAGCTTCTGGGAGGCAGAAGCCCTTTGTTTGGTCTGTCTTCTGCATCCTATCAGCTGGGCTCAGGATCAGTGTCACTTTGGGCAGCTGTCTGTGTCACACCAGTGTGTCAGGAGCACTGCTGTCCTTGTTACCCCTCCTGCTGGTTTGAGGAGCAGTGTGTGTGTGGTGGTGAGAGGTCGAGTCCAGTGTGAGTGATGGGTCCATGCCACATTGAAAACCAGCAATGTGGTTCTTCAAATGGCACAGGGCAGGGATGTCTTCAGAACTTATCCTGGAAACCAGTGATGGTTGCCCTGGTTCTAAAACCCCATCATTCTTGACTAACATGAGATTCTGTTCACTACAAACATAAGGGCATTCTTTTGGCAAACTGCTGAAAGCTTGAGATGATCTCCTCCTCTCTTGGAAACACTTGCAATAATCTTCCTGTTCCAAAAATTATGCCTGTTCATTAAAAAGTGAATAGAAGGTACATTTAATCTTAAAAAGTATTAAACCTTCTGTTGAATCACAGAGTGTTTATTCCCAAGAAAATAAAGGCACTGTTGTTCCAGTTCTCCTTAATGTTTGTAGAGAACAAATACATGCATTGGTGCCTGTTGTTTTCTGATCTCTCTCTGTTCTGAGTGTTTCTCCTTGTGTTTAGTTTCTTGTCAGGGTAACCCTAAAAGACTGTAGAAAATCAGTAGAAAATCAGTGTTTGTGGAGGCCATCTGTGCTGTGGAGCAGCCTCTGTTGTTGCTGTTGTTGTTGTTACCGAACTGACCACAAATAGCTCAAAGCCCGAGACAGTGGGGCTTCATTTCGGATCTGCTGGAACATGGAATCTCTGTTTTGAAGCAAGAATCTTGCATTTTGTTTCTTTCAGGGAGCATTGTGAGTGTGGGAGATCCTAAGAAGAAATACACTCGATTTGAAAAAATTGGCCAAGGGTAAGTCCAATCCCAGTTACTTATGCAAAACCATGGACCAGATATCCTGCTGCTGTAATATCAAGGATGAAGATAGGCAAGCTCCAAACATGTTCAGATATGATCAGGTTTAGATCCTACTGTCTCTCAGTACTGATCAGAATTTATAACTGTGGTCAAAAGTATTCGTCAAAGACATCTCGATGCTGTCAATATCTTATCTGCAGCAAGGAGCAGTACCTGAAAGATCTCCTGTCCCTCAAGTGTGTGGCTCTTGTTTGCTTATTTTCTTAGGAGAAATCATTTTTGTATGTCTCAAAACAATACGAACATGCTCAAGAAAGGAGAAAGAACATTAGTACCTAAAAGAGTAACTTACCACCTGATAGCTGGCAGCTGACAGCTCTCATTGACATTTATTGCAAATATTTGCTTAATGCAATATTCAGTGGTCAGGCTTATAACCACATAATTCAGAAACTGAAACCAGAGATGAAATAATAAGCTCTTTTTTCTAGCAGGGGTTGTAAAACCCAAAAATTCAGTAATAGACACAGTGCCAGTACACTTCAGAGGAAAATACATCATCTGCCTCATGGCTGATCCCTTGTGGATCCTGCAGGTTCTAGGCATTTTTTGAAAATAATCAGCCAAGCCATTCCCTTTTGAAACAGGAAGCTTTGCTTCCTGTAAATTGGATCAATTTGAAGTATTTCCTATGTGAGAAGGTAAGAACAAAAGAACTTACCTCAAAATTAGGTATCTGACTTGCATTTTAAATGTGGACTGCCTGCACCATTAGCGTTTCCTTGGCAATGTTGTCATTCCAGGAGGACTGGCACCATCTGTGTAACACCAGGACGCTGCTGTCAGTGTAGGACAGAAGCTGTTTACTGGCATCAGGAAATATTTTTCTGCCTTAACTGTTTGTGAGGTCTGAGCTCAGAGTAGCCTGTTGCTAACCTAGAATTGTTAATGTACTGCAGAAAGGCCAACATGCTCATGTTCTTTCTCTGGCAGGTTTTATCTTAGATCTCTCTGGTTTGGTAGGGCCCTTGTGGGAAGGTGTTTATGCTCCATCCATTGTATAAAAACCCTTTCTCAAATTCCAACTTGCTTCCTACCTGACGCATTGGTTCTTACTGTCATTGTAAAATGTCAGTGGATACTTCAAGCTGTGCCTGTCTCTTAGAAAAGAAGTGTCAGCTGAACAAGTGAGAGCAGCATAAGCATGCATGTGAACCAGATTATTGCTGTCACTGTGAGAGTCTGACTATCACCCTCACAGTCTTTTATTTTGATAGTCCTAGGAGTGAGCTTGTACAAAGGTGCCTTGACACCTGGTGGAAAGGCAAGTATCTGGTATATGGCCTAAAAGGGTATCTGAATGGATTTCCTCCAGCTTTTAGTACAGCCTGAAGATTGCATGGCCTCTTTGGAGAGGAGTGAGTGTGCTGCCATAACTAACTCATGCCTCTAATGCTGCAGGCCAATTAACTGTGATAGGAAAAGATCCAAAAGACAAAGATCCTCAGAAAGTTTGTCAAAAAGGATGATCAGGAGGACCCAAAGTGCTGCATGGCTGGGGTTTGGGTGTTGGCAGCAGCGCTGGGCTGTGGCACTGCCTTGGCAGGTGCTGATGTGCTCAGTTAATGCAGGTGCCAGTTCCTGAGCTGCCACCTCTTCAATGAGTTGAGTACAGCTATGCCAAAGGCAAGTGTTGTAGTGTTGGAAGTGAGCAGGTTTTTAGTAGCTGCTAAGGAGAGCACTGCACGGCAGGGAGAGGTGTGGCTTCTCACAGAACTGCAGGTAGGGAACAGCTGCTTATGTAAGGAAAAGCAACTTGTCCAGCACGTGGCACTTCATGGCTTCATACAGCTGGGAAGTTACTAAGTACTGTGAAGGTTTTACAGCCACTTTGCAGTGAACAATAGTCAGCAAGCCTGTGCTGCAGAACAGGTCAGTGCTGAGTCCCTGTTTTGTCATCTGTCCCCAGCTGAGGACTGAAAATGTTGCTGACACCAGAGGAAACTTAGTTCTAGCTAGCACTTGATAAAGAGGTTGTGTTTGCTCAAGCAGTGTTAGCTCTTGTAGCAAGACAAATTAGTATGGAGCCATGAGCAGCCTGGTTTGCACTGTACTGCATCACAGTGACACAGATCTAATGGTGAGTCCTGGCACTTGCCTAACTGCAGTAAACACAAGGTGCTGCAGAACTGATTAAAAGTTACTGGTCAGAAATGAGTTACTTAGAAGTAAAAGTTTGTAGTGCAGAATCACAAAGCCTTTGCAATTAATTCACAGCTTTACTTAAATTACCTTTATCTAAACTCCTCACAGGTAGCCTGGAGCATTCCAAAAGCATTCTAATTTCACAAGCTATTTTGAAATAAAGCTTGATATGATTTTGCTCAGGAGAATCATCACAGTGTTAGCAATTCTGAACAAATGTTGTTGACTTCTTATTAAAACAAACTGGATTAGTCTTGTCAATTAGTCATAGGAAAATGCATTTGCCTTTATGTTAAAAGAATGCATAGCATGCCCAATGAGGATATTGCCCTCAATGCACATATAAGGTTTCTGTTGAATTAAACTTCTTCTGAAATATTTCAGCCTGCAGGTAAACAAACAAGTCAGGGGATCATGTGAAAAGGACCAAACAGATTTTGGCACTTTAGGTCACTGGGACACTTGCTGGATGCACATTCCTGCTTGTGAGAATCCCCTCCCTGCCTCTCCCTTGCCTCATTGCCCCTGCAGACATGGGATTCTTGAATGATGGCAGTGTGAAGCTGTGTTTTAGCTCAGAAGGAAGGATTTTCAAGCCCCTAGTTGCTTTGAAACCCAAGGGAATTTCCTCTGACTGGGACCTTTTCGGCCCTTCACATCATTACAGGGAAAGAAAATCTTTGAAGGAGAGGCAGATGTCAAACCAAACCCCACCCTGTCTAGTCTGCAGGTGAGCACACCATTTATTTCTGGTGGCTCTACAACACAACCTAAGTGTGCCACAGAAGCAACACATTGACACCATGAAGAGTCCTTCACGTGTTAGGTGCACTCAACAGAAGCAGCTGCCTATGGTTCTTGACACACAAAGAAGCTCTCTAAGGATCCTCTGTTCTGAGTCCTTCTCAATTTGTGTGTGAAATAATAGATGCCTTAACTTGCTCTAGCTGTGACCTCACAGAATGGCTGGAAAATTGTTTGCTTGCTTGCTGGAGAAGGCTGTATTTACGTCTTTTCCTCAAATGGCTGTCATATGTTCAGGGTTTTCAGAGTGATTGTGTGACATTACCTGAGTTTGGAAGATTGGTTAAAATAAAAGATGTGAGAAGACCCAGCTGGATTGTTTGTTATGTTTCATGGAAAGACATACTCACAGACAGACAAACAAAAAGAGGGGGAAAACTAAATTCAACAGAGCAAAATGGAAAATAATTAAACATACTATTTTCCAGTTTTTGTAGACAACCCCTCCCCTCAGGTTTTGAATTAAAATAATGTAGTGTGTACACTGGAGATTTGCACCAGCCCTTTTTCTTCATGTTGGACCTCAGTTTTCTCTTGGGCACCCTGCATGGCAGAGGGCTGGTGGGCTGCCATGCTGTTGGCTGAGGAGTGGGTGAACCCTTATAAACATTCCAGGTAGCAGAGCTCTCCTGTCTGGGTTGGCTTTCACTTCCAGGGACTAATGTGTTTCTCAGTTCCTCCTGCTGTTTTGTTTCTAGGGCTTCAGGAACTGTTTATACGGCGATTGACATTGCCACAGGACAAGAGGTAAGTATCAAAAATCCCAGCAGATTCTGCATCTGTTGAGTGCTTTCCCCTCTGATGTGAGCTGTGCCTGGTTGGTTGGCCAGTAGAGTTTTCCTGTTTCTCTGAAGCATGGACAAATGTCAACTGGCAAAATCCATCATCTGCTGTCTTCAGCTTTTCAGTGAAAGGTCTTTAAGGGCAGTGTGGTTCTGTGCCTCAGTAACAGAACACTTTCTGTGGCCATCCAGCAACACTGGATCTGAGGTTTTCATAAATGCTTGAAAAGGTGCAGGTAAATTCCTAGAATCAATAAGAGCCTTGGTGCTCTCTGTGCTTGGCTGGATGTTTCACCCATGGCTTTTAAGGCCAATTTTATGAGATTAATTTTTTTACTTACTGTGTCTTCAGAACAGGTTGATGCTCTCTGCAGTATTGTGGTGCCATGTTATATTATCCCTGAATGGTTTTTTAATGGAGAGAAATCTGCTAAGAAATCCCAACAAGCTTTTGTGCCAATAAAAAGTAGATAATTTTTATTGCCAGTATAAATGTATTGGTTCAAAAATTGGTCTGTCTCTGTTCCCCATTGTGCATCAAGTTGTGCTTTTCAGAGGATAGATACACAATTTAACTCTGTATACTTATACCATAAAATCTGCCTGTGCATGTGGCCACAGACTGGTTAGCAATGCAACTTGTAAAATCAAAAGATGTGTCATGATGAGAGGCCTTGGGAGAGCGCTGGAGGGGTCACAGATTCTCCTGTTGCTGTGAGGAATAAATAGCTTTGCTACATTACTTGATTTCGGAAAGACTTTGTCCATGGAACTGCCAGAAGAAAGGAGGGCAGTGGTATCTGTCAGAGAAGGACATGGTCTCAGTCTTAATTACTAAATCTGTTAAGACATCCACGAGCTGATGGCAACTGCCATCATTCAGGCCCAATTTATCTCGATCTCAAGTTTGTACAGTTATCCTATTTACCATTTGTTCCATCATGTGTTTGGTCTTAAATTATAATGCACGGCATAATTAAGGAGAAATTGTGTTTTGGACTCAGTTTTGTGTTCCAGTCCTACTGCAGCTGGTAAGAAGTCAGTTGTGTTTTGGTCTAGCCTCAGTGACAACCCATTACAGTGATGTTATTAGTAAAAAACTGACAAGGTAACGTCCCAGAGAATCCCACTGCTCTTTGGGGCTCCATCTTCAGATTCCTGAATTCTCATTTCTGGCTGTCAGGAGAGATTCAGATCTGAATCTTACTGTCAGTTCTGTATACGCCTGCTGTGCTGCATTTGGTAGCCACACTTAGATTGGGATATCCAAGGGGTCTAAAAGCCCTAAGCCTTCCTTAGAACCCTGGGCATATCCATAAAATAGCAGCACACAGATTATTTCTTTTTAGACCCTGACAATAGCTGCAGATGTAAACTGTGCTAAAGAGTGTTCTTTACAGGAGCAAATCGAAATTTCAGAAGTTGAGAAGTGCTAGGATTCTTATTTTTGTTATGTAACAACATCTGTAATGTATGCCTGTATTTGCTCTGTTATGCAATCAAGAATAGCAGGTGATAGAATCAAAAATGTTGTAATTGTCCACTGCATGTTCATTCTGATCTTGTGCCACAGACTGCTCGGGTTAATGGTTTTTAATGTCATTTTAGGTGGCCATAAAGCAAATGAATCTCCAACAGCAGCCCAAAAAGGAATTAATTATCAATGAAATCCTGGTCATGAGGGAAAATAAGAATCCCAATATTGTTAACTATTTAGACAGGTAAGTTGTTCTGGTATTATCATGTGAATGTTTGTTTACACACTGCAGGCCAAAAGGTTAAAAAAACCCTTTGGTCACTGCAGACCCTGGAGCTCTTTATTATTTCTCTACTCATCTCCAGTGGATGGGAGGAGCTTGCACTGATTCTGCAGTATTCTTTTTTGGCATACATAGTTTGAAGTCCATTTTCAAAAACCTGGACCAGCCATATCTTACTAAAACAACAGTCTGTCACCTCCATGTTCCAAGTATTTCCATGTTGTTTTCTTGTTCTGGGGTTTGTTTTTTTTAAGGTTGTTCAGATTTTCTGTGTCTTGTGCAAAGTGCTGACAAACCATCCTAGAAATTCTTTCCTTTCCACTATTTTCCATTGCTGGGGATGCCAGGAAGACTAAGTTCTTGTTTCCAGAAACACCTAATTTGACAGTTTTTCTGTGGCCTTTCCTGTTTCTGAATGTATGTTTTGCAGGGTTTTCTAAACATTTGACCAACTTCTGTCTCTAGTGGTGCACACCCTCCTGCCATGGATAACTTTGAAAGTGGTGTTGCCTCGTTCCTGGGATTAATGGTGGAATTCATGAGTTAAGATGATGAACCAGCTGGTGGCATGTGTCCTGGTTCCAGATTTATCTTTGCTGTTACTAAAATGAATTCTTCACTTGCTTGTTACCTAAGACATCTCTTTCTTCATGGATGTGTTTCTCATGTAGACTGTGCAGATTCCAAGAACTGTGTAGCCTAGAAGGAATGTCCTGTTCATTTTATTCTGTCTTCATTTGCAAATGACCTGGAGACAAGAATCAGTTGTAGTTATAATTATTCATTAGTTTAGCTATGCACATTCATCTCCACAGCACTGTTTTCTCCTTTCAGCTACCTTGTTGGTGATGAACTGTGGGTGGTGATGGAATACTTGGCTGGAGGCTCGTTGACCGATGTTGTCACCGAGACATGTATGGATGAAGGACAGATAGCTGCTGTCTGTCGGGAGGTGAGGCATCCCACTTGTGCTTCTGTTTGCATGGACAGGATGCTGCTTCTGTTTCTGTGGTGTTGTCATTATATGGAAAAAAAAGCAGATCCCCTGCAGCAGCAGTCATTCTGTCTGTGTTTGCAGGGAACAGTCTGTAGCAACAACTGATGTTTCCCTTTCAAAAGCTGATATGTGCCTTCCCCTAGAAAGACATGGCTCTAATAGTGTTGGAGCAGCAAGCTCTTCTCTTGGCAGCACAGTGTTCTGCCATTCCTCACCATTCCCCTAGAAAGGAAATCTTGTAGAGCCATTTCCTTTCTCATGTGATGAAATCATGTAATGAATTTTTACCCTTATATTTCTTTTTTCTCTTATCAGTGCCTGCAAGCCCTGGATTTCCTTCATTCCAACCAAGTGATCCACAGAGACATTAAAAGTGACAATATTCTTCTTGGGATGGATGGATCTGTCAAATTGAGTAGGTATTCTTGGTAAAGTGCAGCATTCCTGGATGTGGGGTGTGGGATTGCTTTTGAGTGATGTCCAGTTTTCCAAAAGTGGTGCTGGTGGGAGTGCTTGGACCCCTGCAGAGAGGTCTAGAGGGAAGCAGGGTGTCAAGAGTGGCTTTGCTTTGTGTATGACCCTTCCAGAATGGAGGAAGTTACAGTCTAAAGCTTCAAATGACTAAGTAAAAGCCAATGGATGAAACCTAAGGGTTTCTTTAGGTGGCCAATTCCATATTACCTTGGCTACAGCCCTGAGAAAAAACAATATGGCTGCTTTTCCTGCTATATTCCACAGTGCATTCTCAGACTTAAAGTGGGGGTTCTTTTGCTTGGTTTCATAATTAAAGCTGGCTTTAACAGTATTTGTTTTTTCTCCTCAGCTGATTTTGGCTTCTGTGCTCAGATCACCCCTGAGCAGAGTAAACGGAGCACAATGGTGGGGACTCCTTACTGGATGGCACCAGAAGTTGTAACAAGAAAAGCATATGGCCCCAAAGTGGACATCTGGTCGCTTGGGATCATGGCAATAGAAATGGTGGAAGGAGAACCTCCTTACCTTAATGAAAATCCTCTCAGGGTAGGGTGAAATGTCAGATACTGCTGTCTTTCTAATGTGTGCCAGATTTTGTCTTCCATGGCATAAAATCCCATTCACATCAGCTTGAACTAGTTCTACAAAGGCTCACTTAAAATGTTCCTACAGCACATCAGCATCTGCTGTAGCTTTGACTGCATCACTGTGAGAACCTCAGAGGCAAAGTGACATGTGCCTGTGCAGAAACTTGCCACTTTGGCCTTCAGCAATGCCTGAAATTTCTCATGCCCTTTTTGAACTGTCTTTGAGCTGTATCTCCAAATGACAAAAATTTTCAAGTGTCATGCTTCTCCAGTTGGGGAATTTTTATGAAAAGCATTGGAGCTGTACCTGCAGGCACAAAACTCTCAGTCTCAGACCAGTGCTGATTGATTACCTGCACCTTCCAAGAAAGATCACTGGTTCTAGTAATGCCATAATTATTTATTATCAAACACTTTTCTAAAAGTATATTTTAGCACAGATGCCTGTAGTAAACTAGTGTATTTTGAAGTTTTCAGTTTTATCCTAATGCCTTAAAACGAAATGGCCAGTTCTTACACCAAATGAGTGTGTAGTAGTGTAGGAATGTATACCAGGATAAAACCTTGTGACTGACAGCTAAAACAATATGCTGCACAGTTAATTCCTAACACAATGCGGAAATTTATTAGAAAATTAATTTTTATTTATAGGTATACACACATATTTTTTGTTAAGGCTAGAATTAAAATAGAGCATGATCTTAAACTTTGTCCATGCTGTAAGGCTGTTCTTTCTCTGGTCTGTGGCACTCAGACTGTGTATTGCAGACTGACAGGAAAAACTACAGAAGGGTCAGGACATACCTCCCAGCTGCTTAAGAAAAGAGTATATCAATTATACAAATTTCAGTCTTTCACCCTTTTTGAAAAAGTTTTCTGAGTTTTCTTGGAAGATTTCCTTTGGTTTGGTAGGTGCCCTGGGGTTTTTGGTTCCAGGGCACACATGTGGAGTGTTGTGCACTGTGTCATCTCGTTAGGGTGGATAAGAAAGAAACAGGTTTGGATTCAGAGTGGTGCTGAATAAGCAGAGTGCACTGTACCTGGCAGGGTGGCATTAGACCTCTGTCACTGCAGCCCTGTTGTACCTGTTGTACATTTACACACCTCAGTTTTGCTTCTGTTCCCTGTGAACCCATGCTTCACTTGCAAAAAATGCAGTTGCCTTGTATGAGGCAGCAAAACAGGTGAAAAGAATTAGCATTATTGATCTGGATGCTGAAAATTCCCTGCTTCCTTAATCTCAAATGTTGACTAGGGCTCCTCAAGAAGCCTCATCTCAGCTTTTAGAGAGATAACTGGATTTCCTGTTTCTGACCAAATTCATAGTCAGATATTCTTGAGATCAGTGTAAGAGGTCTCAGCTGCCTCCAAACAGAAGAGCTTATAAAGCAAGACTGCTTTTTACAGCAAAATTTTTTGGCTGATAGCGCACGGTAGTTGTTGAATTTCTTGTCATATATAGTGAAAATACTTCTTTCACAGCCCAAGGCACTTTCTGCATGTCACCAACTCTTTGGTATTCCAGCTGCCAAAACCTCCTGTTCCTTGCCTGGCAGTTTCTGGGATGGGGATGTCATTCATGCATTTCTTTGAGTATTAAAATTAGTGGAGGGTTACCATAGGGATGGAATTACTCCTTTTTCTGATGAAACTCTTAAAAGTTTTACCACATAAGTGAAGCTGATTTGGAGTTTAGAGACTGTTGAAGGTGCGTCCTGTCTGTCCAATTACTCCTTTTCATCATAATATATTTGTGCATGCAGCTTGATATCTCTGTTGAAGATGGGGCTCCAAATGTTTCTGGTTTTTTGTCCAAGGAATGAACTGATGGATTTCTTTTTTTCTTTTTAAATCCGGTAACCATTTTTTATCAAGAACAGAGCAAAAAAACTTTATTAATTTTGTTGTATGGAAGCCATACTTTAGGGACCAGTGAGCACTGCAGAGATGCATTTTATGTCATAATCCTTTGAAATAATATATTTAGACCACACTGACTCTTTAAAATGGCCTGTAAAGCTGTGTCAATACTTGGAGAAGTAAAATGTGCTGATGTAGTTCCTACTAACTAGGTCAGCCAATGAAATCAGCTGTCAAGGCAAGATCATTTTGATGTTGGAATAGCTGTGACTGCATCAGGGTTTTTTGGGGGGTTTTCTTGGGTTTTTTGTTGTTGCTATATGAAAGTCATCTCCAGCCCTCTGCCAAGGAAGAAACTGCCAGTGGAGATTGGAGCTTAAAAAATAGAGTCTGTGTGAGTATTTCTGGGTATGAGTGAAACAATCTTCTGTTTCCTTTGTCTCCAGGCACTGTATCTGATAGCTACAAACGGGACACCGGAGCTGCAGAACCCAGAGCGACTCTCGGCTGTGTTCCGAGACTTTCTTAACTGCTGCCTGGAGATGGATGTGGATAGGCGAGGGTCTGCCAAGGAACTTCTGCAGGTAAGGAAGGAAGCCACTGCAGGTGAAACAGATGTCCAAGGGATCAGTTTTGTCATCAGATAAAGGCATCAGGTGGCCTCCCTACATATTAATCTCCAGTCTTGGTGCTTTCAAACAAAAACTAAATAGAATCCTATAATGATTCGGGTTGGAAGAGACCTTTAAAGGTCATCTATTCTGACTGAGCTGGAATCTCTTAAACTAGGTCACATCGCTTGGAGCTCCATCTGACCTGACCTCGAATGTTTCCAGAGATGGATTTCCACCTATAACATGCCTTGGTAACCTGTACCAAAGTTTCACCACTCTTTCACCACTCACAATTTCTTAATTATATCAAATCTAGATTGATTGTCTTTGGGTCAAAAGCTGGTCCCTCTTGATCTGTTGCAACAAGCCCTGCTAAAAAATGTGTCCCCAGCTTTCTTACAAGGTGCCTTGAAGTATTGAAGAGTTGCAAGGTGAGGTCTCCCCAGTGCCTGCCCTTCTCCAGGCTGGACAGGTCCCGCTCTCTCAGCCTTTCCTCAAAGGAGAGATTTTCCATCTCCTGGTCATTTCTGTGGCTGTTTTGTACATCTGGCAGTAAATGCAATTTTAACTCTTGGCAAAAGAACTGAAGTAGAATGATACCAGGTATAGAGGCCTGAAATGGTGTTTGTGAGGGAGGAACCCAGTAAAAGCAGTCCCAGCCAAGCTGTCAGAGATTTGGCTGTGGGAGGTTCACTATGAGCCTCAGAGGGGGCCCCAGCTTGTCCTTTCTACTCCTCTCAGAGGTTTCTGCCACTAAGCCCCATTTTTAGAGGTTTCTGCCACTCAAGCGACAGCTGAACAAGACTTGTCCCAGCCCTGTTTGTTTCCTGGCACAGTCAAGCTGCTTGAGGTTTGCTGCCAGGTTTTGTGGCAGAGAGGAAGCTGGAGAACATGCCACTTGACTGTTCCTGCTGGGAAGAAAGGTGCCAGGGGATGGAAAGGTAGACATTGCTCTCCCTGCAAGCCAGAGCTGAGTCCATCAGCACTCTGTTAGTTGTCTCCCAGCTCTTGACTTGCTGCTGAAAAGCTGTACCTCAGGCCTTGAGAAAAGACGAGCCTAAATCCTACTGGGTTAAACATTTCTTAGAGGTATTGGAGTTTCCTAAGGAATTACTTACTCACAACATTTTTGATAATTAACACAGTTCGTGTCTTTAGAAAGGAGGAACCTAAGTGAGTCTTTTGGGTTTCCTGAAAGGAACAAGCTCTGGGGCAGCAAGCAGCATTCCCAGAGCACTGGCAGGACAAAAATCCCAGCAAGCTGAAGAAATCTGGAAAAATGGATTGATAGGTGTGTGGGCCATGTTTGCGTGTGATAGCAATGTCCTGGACATGAAGGTGGACACGCAGATGGTCCCTTCAGTCCTATTGCTGAGTATTTCTGGTAACGAGTGGAATCCTGCTTGAGCCAGTGTGGAGCTGAGTATGGAAAGTAATGGTACCTTTCTTATTTTTCTTCCTTTGGGCAGCATCCATTTTTAAAATTAGCCAAGCCACTCTCGAGCCTGACTCCTCTGATCATTGCAGCGAAGGAAGCAATTAAGAACAGCAGCCGCTAGCACTGCAGGTCGGCTTTCTGCCCTGCCAGCTCAGAGCAGGACTGAGAACACAAACTCTGTAAAACCTCAACTCTCGTGCTGCGGGACAGATGGATGGATGAACAAACCAACGGTCACAGTCATGGTGGTAGGACCACCCCAGTTCCTCAAGGAGTAAAAAATTATCATTTGTCTTCTTCCTGCTTTCTGGCTCCTTAATTTATTTTTAAGATGAATCGGGGCTAAGGACAGAGAGGTAATGACAGAAAATGCTTTGCTGCCTCAATCATTTCCAAGGTAAAGCAAATCCAGTTGGAAGATTCCCTTCCTTCTCACCCTGTGAATAAGCTGTACATTTACTTTTAAATTGTCAGTTCTTTCTTAACAATGTAAAGTCGTGTTTATGGGGTTTTTGCTATGGTTTGGAATTGGAGAAGGGCAATCTTCATTCATCAACTCCAGACTGCGCTTCCTTTTGAATACAGACCACTCACCAGTTTTTGCCCCATCATGGTACTTCTAGATGAGGAAGAAAGTGCAATTGCATTTCCAACCAAAAAGTAATGAAGAGTGGGACAGACAAAACATCCTGTGGAGATACAGGTGTTCAGCTGGGACTGTGTAGTGTTTCGGTTCTTGCCAATTGGATTTTTACCCTAAACTGCAATCTCTTTGCCTGGGTGAGTCTTACTTAGCTGAAACAGCAAAAAGATCAGTCAGTGTGCTCGGAACAGGTTTGTCTGATACAAAGCTGTCAGAGCAATGTGAGGGGAGAGTGGGCCCAGCCGTGCCTGGGGCTGAGCCCCAGCAGAGCCCTGGCAGAGCCCAGAGCAGCCTGAGCATCAGCAGAGCCAGGCTGGAAGGAGGCGGTGGTAGCAACAAGTGGCAGCAGCTTGGCCCTGAGTGCCTCTTCCTGGGACAGGACTAATCCTCCCATCTCAGAGCCAAACTGGGTGGGGGCTGCTCTCCAGGGGAACCATGGCCATGCTGAGAAATGCACAGCCTGGTGGGATTGGCCATCCCAAGTCTCTGCAGGAGTAGAGAAGGGCAGACAGAGCAGAGCGGTGGTGTCGCTTCTGAGGGTGCCTGTTCTTCTCCCAGCTGTGCTGTAGCTCCTGGGAAAGGTTCATAGTGTCTGTGGAATTCTCGGCAGAGGGAGAGGGAAGCAGGCTGCTCTGCAGGTTCCTGCATGGGTGAGCATCCTTTAGGCACAGGAGTTCTGCCCTGAGGACCGAGGCTGACATGGGGAGCAACCTGCTCAATTCAGATCTGCAGGAGCCAGTGCAGCAGCCAGTTCTGGAAGAAAGCGCCTTAAGACCTGGAGATGTGCACTGAGCAAGAGCAAAGGTATGAAATTCAGAGTGGATAGCAGAATTATTTGGAGGCACCAGGCCAGCCTGCTTTCTGCTGTCCTACATATGGCAAGCACTGCGCAATGAAGCTCTGAGTTACTGCAAGAGAGGGAATTGGGGATGTGCCTAAGGGTTGTGCTTGACTAGTCAGTGGATTTGGAAGGGAGCAGAATACTTTCAGTCTGCAATTTGTGTTTTATGTATTCATTTCTGAAAGACACAGTATGGCTTCACTCAGTAAAAGCATTTGCATGGTGTATTTGTTGCTGTATTTTAGGAGTACAACTCATGCAAGACCTTCAGAACAGTAACTGAAGCAACATGCACTCAAGTGAGCAAAAAAACCCCCACGGTAGAACAGCTTTCTGCTATAGATCTTCATGTCGGCCTGGTCTTGCAAAGAGTTAAGTAGCCTTTAAGACACTCACCACCTTAATGTCTGGCCAGCAGGAATGAAGGATGCTTGGGCTGTTCTTGAATCAGGCCAGGAGCTTGTCTGGCTTTGGCATCCTGTTGAGTTGCAGTCTTTGTGTGGCAAATGTCCTTACTGCTGCTACCCTTGCTCACGCTGGCCATCGCAGTGTCCTTGGCAGAGGCAACCCACCTTGAGTTACCACAGCTAAGTAGAAATTAACTTTTCTTCGTTTCCTGGGGAGCACAACAGGTCCGATTTTTCAGATGGCCAAATAACACGCTGAGGCGAGCAGCTCTGGTTCCTGAACTGGGGGAACATCGGCAGGAGCTGAGGGAGCTGCCAGGAGCCCAGAGCTGGAGCGACAGTGGTTGATAGGACTGAAGCAATGGCTGCCAAGCTTTCCCCCCATAAAAGAAACCCCTGCAGAGTGGGAGTGGCCAGGACAGGCAGACAGGCCCTAGCACAGCAGATGGTGCAGAAGGGCGTGCAGGAAGGTGCTGAAGTCCTGCCAGCTTGACCAGGGAGCAGTGGTGTCCACCCAACAGAAAGCTGTGGCTCCTCTAAGCTCTGCACCCACCACAACCCACGCAGTGGCCCAGACAGAGCTCTGGTGGGATCGTGCTGCCAGCCAGGTGTCAGCTGCAGGCTGTGCCCTGCTCTGAGGTCAGTCCTGGTGGCAGCAGTGTGAGTACAGCTGTGGTACATGTGCCCAGGGAGAGGAGCTACTGCGTTTTGGGCCAGAGCTGCAGCAGGAGGCGAATACAGGCAGGAGTATCCAAGCTCACTGAGCCCCTTTCCATCATTTACCAGCAGTTCTGGCTAAGGGGGAGATCCCAGGTGATTGGACTATGACAAATGTGACACTGATCTACAAAAAGACCTGGAAGGAGGATCTTGGGAACTACAGGTCTGTCAGCCTGACCTCAGTGCTGGGGAAAATCATGGAGCAGATCATCTGGAGTGCCATCACACGGCACATACAGAACAACCACAGGATCAGGCCCAGCTAGTGTGAGTTTGTGATAGGCAGATGCTGTCTGACCAGCCTGATCTTCTTCTACAACAGCATGACCTGCCTAGGGCATGAAGGGAAAGGCTATGGATGTGTCTGTCTGGAATTTAGTAAAGCCTTTGTCAGTGTTTCCCATGGCTTTCTCCTGGAGAAACTGGCTGCTCATGGCTTGGATGGATACACTGTTCTCTAGGTAAAAAAACTAGGTGGATGGCTGGGCCAAGAGAGTGGTGGGGAATGGAGTTACATTCGGCTGGGGCTGTCAGTGGTGCACCAGGGCTGGGTGCTGGGGCCATTTGTGTTCAATATCTGTATCAGTGATCTGGACGAGGGGATCAAGAGCACCCTCAGGTAACACCAAGCTGGGTTGGAGTGTTGGTCTGCTGGAGGATGGGAAGGCTCTGCAGAGGGATCTGGATTGCTGGTCCAAGGCCAGTTGGATGAGGTTCAACAAGGCAAAGTGTCAGATCCTGCAATTGGGTCACAACAACTCCCTGCAGCTCCAGGCTTGGGGAAGAATGGCTGGAAAATGCCTGGTCAGAAAAAACCTGGGAGTGCTGGTTGAGAGCAGCTGAACATGAGCCAGCAATGTACAACTACCTGAAAAGAGCTTGGAGCAGTGGGGGAATCAGTCTCTTCTCCCAAACAACAAGCAGTGGAACAAGTGGAAATGGTTGCAAGTTGCGCCAGCGAAGGTCTAGATTGAATATAGGAAAAATCTCTTCACCAAAAGGATGGTCAAGCATTGGAACAAGCTGCTCAGGGCAGTGGTTGAGCCACCATCTCTGGAGGGATTGGAAAGGTTTGTAGACGTGGCACTTGGGGACAGGTTTCATGGTGGACTTGGCAGTTCTGGGTTGATGGTTGGACTTGATGAGCTCAGAAGAGTCTTTTCCAACCTGAACGATTCTGTTCTGTTTAGAAGACTTTGTTTCTCTTGTGAGGTCCCTTTTTTTGTTTGTCAGCACAAGAGCTGTGTCTGTAGGAGAAGCTTCCTTGCAAAAGAGTGATTTGGGCTGGAGATGGGCTGCCCTCAATGTGTAAAGCATTCATCAGGATGAAACATGTTTGTATTCCCGTGAGAAGTGAAGAAATGAGTGACAGTTTCTGTTTCCAGTGTATCTTTTATTTTTTCCTATCCACAAAAGAACAGACAGCCGTCCTTTAAAAGGAAAGCACTTTCTAATGGCACATGTTTGCTGGATATACAGTATAAATACTTCTGTTGACAAACTACTCTATTTGATTGGGGAAGGGGGGAATTTCCTATTTATTTCCTTTACCTGTAAGTATTTCAGTATCTCTACTTAAAAAAAAAAAACCAATCCACCACAACTTTCCAGAAGACAGCATGTACAAAAAATAGGGAAATCAAATGGTAGCTTTATTTTTTAATCAGTGTATGCCTCAGCATAAAGAATATTGTTGGCACTGACTTTTTAAAGACATCCACTGTCTTAAGAGGCCTTACTTTTTCTTTTATTAAGTATTATATTCCTTTTTCTTTGCATCAGCAAATCTAGAGATTTTTCTTTTAAAACCAGTTCCTGGGAGGCAGGCAAGATTCAGCAGAAGTAGTCTCTGCCAGTGGCTGTTTTCAGCATGGACTGTACTTGGCCAGCTGAGACTGTATGACATACAGGGAACGTGCCTCCAGTATCCCTGTGGCTCCATGCTTGGGACAGTCTCTGGTGATGATTTGCACTCACTGATACTGAAAGATGGAAGCTGTGTTTGTACCCTCTCAACCTGGATATTAAATGTAGAAAAGACACAAGTATTTAAAAAAAACCCAACAACACAAACCCACAAAAATCCAGTCCTGAGGGGGTCAAGTCTTGTACATTATTTACAGGCTCACAGAGTATATTAGGATTGACAATAGCATTGACCTTGCAGAAAGGAGAGAGACAAATACTATAAAATCTCTGGAGCCACCTCAGGTTTTCTGACTGCTATCCTCAGATCAAACAATTAGTTATATATATTTTTGAAATAGACTGTTTCTGTTGCAAAATGAAAACTAAAAGTTTCGGATGCTTTCATTCTAAGGTTTTAAAAGACTGGTTAATTATCCTCACTTTTAAATTAAACAGTGAAATACCCTATCCAAGAACTTGACTATGACTCCCATCCCTGCAATGAAGATGTGAAAAAATGAGCTGATAGCTCACTGTGATTTAAATGTGTTTTGGGACAGAAGCATTGTAGCAGAAAAGTCAGGGAAGTTTGAGAAGCACAGAAAAGTTGATGTATTTAAGAAAAAAGAAAAAAATATAACCATACCTATGTAAAATTCCATACAGCTCCTGCATTCCCTTCTGGGAACCTGCACAGGGGTGGATCTTACAGTGCTCTCAGGGTTGGATCCCAAACTTGGGCTGGGGTTACATTCTCACTTCTTGTGTCTAGTGCTTTTGTAAATATATGTGTATTTATTCTTCATCTTTGGCTACTGGTTGGCCATTCTACTACAGACAAAAGAACTCATGGGGTTGTGCTGAGTTTCTTTGAGGCCAGTGGCTGCACTTTGGGAGGTCTTTGAGTCAGTCATTCCCTGTGTCCTGCCACCAAAAATTAAGCACATTCCAGTCACCACGAGAAGGGAACTACCTGTCTCCTGTCCTCTAGTTGTAGAAAATGTCGCCATACTCTGTTGTCCATACAGCAGTTATTTCCAGTATATAATCCTTGGTGTGGCTACTGAATATTCCTCACACTGAGCATGTAAATATTTGTATTTCTTAGTCCAGTCCTGAGCAAATCCAGTAAGCACAGAGCCAGAGAGAGCCCTATGACATCTACCATTAAAGGCAGGAGCCAGTGTTTCTTTGCTTGACACCCAGGGCATGCACTCTAGTGCCAGCTTTACCTTGCTAAGTGCTACCAAGTCAGTGGTCCATACACCTTCCTGGTGTTCCTGTTTCCTCTTGGACCGTTCATTCATGCCCAGATGTGCAGCAACTTAATGGTGGGTCGATGAAGGCCTATAAATATAAGTGTTCATCTCCTTTTTTTTCCCTCTCTTCTCCCCATACCAGGTAAATATCTTCAATTTTAACCCAAATTTTCAGGAAGCAGACAGAGGATAACCTTTGTCTTTCAAGAGAAACCATCCAAGCTTTTTTTTGAGTGTGATTTGCACTTCAGGGATCTTTAAAACTTCTCTTTGCTTGTGTCTGTCCTTGAGCTGACAGGGTAATTCTGTTTTTCTGACTGAAACTTGCAGATTCTCACCTATCCATCTCTGTTTGGATGCAGTTTAGAGCTGATTGCCATAATCCTAGGTGTGCATTGTGCCTGCAAACCATCACTGGCCTGAGCCTACCAATGGCTGCATGCACCTTTGGTTACAAGAGTTATCTCAAAAGAAAAAATGGTCTTGCAGTAAAGAGGTGGAGAGATGCCCATATGCTCTGTATGGGTGCCCTTTGGGCTGCCACGTGGGCACAAGCCTGAAAACCTTGCTCTTGCTGCTTAGCAGTTCCCCCCAGGCAAGCACTTGAGTTCTGCAAGAATCTGACCCTGACTGTGGAAACTGGGCCAATATCATTTCTTAAAGTTGATAATATTGAAAACTGCTAATTGATTTAATAGCTTGTGGTCACAGTGGCTTTGCCCTGCACAGTTTACAAGCAGATCACACATGAGCTTCAGCACCTGGTGTAAGGTACCTTCTGCTCTGTTTGGTGGTACCATGTTTGCAGCTGCTGGAGGCTTGTGAGCAACACCTACCTTGCCCAGCTTAGGTACAGAGCCAGGAGTGTGGTTGGGGGCCATGGCCTGGCTTGGCAGCCATGAATGCAGGTCAGAGGAGCTGTCAGACACGTGCACACACCTTTGAACCACAACTCCCTGGTGTTACAGGTTTATGGATGCCAGCCAGTGGAACAGGTTCTGATCCTGGTATCCAGAGGTCTTTTCCAACATAAAGTATTCTACAGTTCTGTGATTCTATCTCCTGGATTCAGCTAGGTCCATGTTAGCAACTTTAGTATGATAAAAAAGTTTCCTCTTGGTCAGCTCTTGTGGCCTAAGGCTTCTGGTCCTTTAGCTCCTACTGCTGAGCTGCTCATGCTAAATGAGATGACTCAGAGAGAAGAATACATTTCTTCCAATTTCTTCTAGAACACTGAGAGGGTGAGTGTGTGGAAACACAAATATTGTTTATGTGTAACCTCTTCTCTGCCCTTCATGCCTTTTCAGGGGTTTGAAACAGAAAGGAGCTTTCCTAAAGAGTGAAATGAAGCAGCGTGTTACTTCTTCCAGGTCTTGCTCTTTCCAGTCTCTGCATTTGACTGGTTTTGTCCCTCTCTTTGTGCCCTTTGCTCCCCCTGTGCTCAGTGGCTGTTACCTAAGACTGGGTCGCTGGCACAGATAAAGTGGTTCAGACCCTCATTTCTCTGTTCTTTGAGCTGCCCGGTCACAGCAGCCTTTTCCATCTGGAAGCTCAATATGGGGAGGGAATCCTCACCTCCATTCCTTGCAAAACCTCCAGGAGCCCAGGGCCTGCCATCTGAAGTCAGTGCATTGAGGGCTCCCAGATGCCTCAGGCTGGTGTGATACCACTGCAAATGGGAAGGAATAGTGGCAGGAAGTTGTTCAGAAAGGTCCATTTGCAGCTGCACGCTGTGTGTGTCCAGCCCTGCCCCAGGCTTAGGGATCAGATTCAAGCACTGCTGCTGCTCCCTCTGGAGTCAGTGAGAATTTGGTTGTTGGTGTCAGTGCCAGCAGAACTGGTCGCTGAAGCAGCAGGTGCTGACAGTGCCCCAAGCCCCAGGGCTGGATGGGTCCCTTGGCTGCCTGGGTGGGAAGGAGCTGCCCCTTTTTCTCACTCCGCCTCACACAAAGCTGGTCCGGTCACAAGTGGATCAGCACAGCAAATGGGCAGCCTGTGAATCTCTTCCATCCTTGTCTCTTGAGATTTTTTACCTTTGAGCTTAAGCTGTACAAAGGCAACTGCTTTTGGTCCTTCTGTGTATCCCCGTGTCAATCAATGCTGCTAAATCCGTCTGTAGCACGGCAGGGGGGAAAGGCCTCAGCCCTTCAGTGTGAGGAGCTGCCGGGCTCTGCCTGAGCTGCTCCACACGGGAACCAGGAGCAAAGGACTGTAGCACCTCCTTCTTGGGCAGGGCCCAAATTCTGTGGGGGAATAACAGCTATTCTTGTGCACTGGTGCATCAGCACTGCAGGTGCTGTGCCTGCAAACACATGATTTGAGATCTGCAAAAGAATTCTGCAACTCTTGACTGGATCAGGATGTCACCAGTGCTAAACTCCAGTTTAGTCCAAAGCAACCAGTTTACACCTATGTATAAACTGTCTGCTAGATTTTTTTCTTCAGGGTATCCAGACAAAAGTAAACAGAGGAGCCTACATTTTCATTGTTTATCAGAAATGTATCTCATTTTGCTGTACATTCCTTTTTTAGGACGTGTTATCTGTTTAAAAAAAAAGAAAAAAGAAAAAGCAGAAAAAAATACGAAAGAAAAACAAAAAACAAATGTGTAGTGAAAAATCTTCTGTAACTTTGGATTAAGAGGTAACTGATCTTTTTAAAAAGAGAACTAAGTTATTTACTTTGTAAATGTGCTGATGGCATGGATCCATCTTATTGACCTCAGCATCATTTTTTTAAAGATTTTGGGTTTTGTTTCCAATATTAAGTTATTTTAAATTGTGGTTGAAGCAATAGGAAATTGAAATATGGATTGTGCATGACTGTGTCTTGAGTGTAAAAATATTGCAGTTTGAAACTTGGACCTAAAGTATTGCAAATAAAAGTTATAAATACCAATGGATTGTGTGACAGCAGCTTTTCCTGTAGGATGTGCAGCATCAGAAAGTCTTCATCTGTGTGGTTGGGCGTGCTCTTAGCTTTGTCCTGTGCCACTCTGATGTCATGACAGAGGACTTGACCGGCCACCAGCCCAGGTCACCCTCTGCCACCCCAGCTCCTCGGACCTTGTGTCTGCACAAACAGACACAGAGTGTTTCTGCTGCTCCTCGCTTTGCACAAATCCACAGAGAGCTGGGATTTTTCCAAGTCTCATATCTCCATTGTGCCATATTCCCAAAGAACCAGCAGCCCATCCCGAAGAACACGGTGAATTACGCGGATGGTTGTCAGCTCTACTTCGTGACCAGAAATCTTGAAACTGCTTCTAAATGCTGCTCACTTCAGCTCTTGGACACCTACTCACACAGAGCTGGGAAAAAAATCCCCTTACAAGGTGAGTTATGCCAGAGTTAGAGCTCTGTGGGAAATCTCTATCCATCCCAGTCTTTTTCATGTATCTCTATATGGAGGTGTGCATTGATGTGTCTTGTATATAAAGGAAGGAGTGTGCAAGCAATGTAACTGGCACTTTCACTGTCTGTGTTTGTCCCACACCCAAGGGTACAAAGGCATTATGGAAACCCCTGCACAGACAGAGCCTTCTGTCTCCTGCGGGTGGGCAGCGAGTCCCGCACAGCAGGCCAGACCCGGTTCCAGCCCTGCCAGGCCCTGCCAAGGCTCACTGCTGGCTCCTCTGCACAGAAAAGCCCTNTGGAGGGGAGCTGCTGCTCCAGTCCGGACTGCACTGTCGTGTGCTGTGCTCTGGGGCTGGGGCTCCCGCAGAAGGGACTGGACTGGTGTGCCAGAGGAGACAAAGAAGCTTCAGCTTCAGCCTAACTGAGCTGGCTGGCTGGGCTGGTAAGAGTGTGGAAGGTCGAGGGGATTCACAGAGCTCATCCTGCTGGAAGGATGAGGAAAAGGCAGTGGGAACTCAGCAGTGCGGAGAGCTGAGGGCTGGAGAGCAGGTCTGAATTACACTGAAATACCACTGGACCTCTGAGACACTGATGTCCTTCAGCCAGTGACAGGATGAGTCCCTGCACCTGGGGCTCGGTCTTCCTCGTGGTGAGGGGCATCAAGGAAGGCTACAGTGTAGTGGAGACTGCAATGAGCTGGGAACTCACTGGGGGAAAAGAGGGAGCAGTTGGGAAGTAAAAGGCAGATGGGGGAGAGAACTGTTTAGAGAAGGGCTGAGCTACAGCTTGAGCAAGCTAAAAAATGTCATTTGGGGTCACCCCAGATTGATTTCATTTCAGAAGTTATTGAACAAATTCATTTTCTGGAGGTGTACACTCTGCAAACTTGAGCTGCATTGCAGAAATGCTCAAGCCAGTCTCTGCCGCAGGTCACACCATTTCTTCTTTGGCTTATTGCAGCCCAGTGCTGAGCCACAGCAGAGCCCTGCTGGAGCCCAGAGCAGCCTCAGCATCCACAGAGATGATCACTATGGTGTTCCACCTAGTTTACAGACTTTAAAGGGACTACGAAAACCAGCACTGGCTTCTTGTTCTAGGACTATTTGGGCGCAGCTGCTGGATGTTTTCAAGGGGCTTAGGGATGCGCATGAGTGAGAGGGGAAGATGGTACACAGAGCTTGGCGGAAAGTGCCTATCTCCAGGGAGTTTGATACAGTTCAGTGGGTGCGTGTTACATGTTAAGCCACCCATCACACAGAGAAGGTTCTAAAGAAGGAGGCCGTGCTGGAATTGCCTTTTCTTTTGCGGCCTATAAACTGGAAAGCCAACAATGAAACGACTCCTGTTTCTTCGCCGCTGGATGCGGGATAACATTCTGTCAGTGTCCAAGAGCCAGGGCCCGCAGCTGAGCTCTGCCCCGAACTGCTCCCACACGGACGCGGCCGGGCCAGAAAAGCGCTGGGCTTTTTCCTGGGCGCTGTGCGCGCTCACCAGAACAACCACACGATGGCGCTGGGGACCCGCCAAAGAGCGAGAGGCGCCGGGCCCGGCTCCGAAGGGCCCCCGGGACAGCGCGGCCTCGGGAACGGCCCTGCCAGGGGAAAAGGATTTACCCTGTCTTCCCCTTCCAGGTGCAAACCCTTCTGTGGGACCCTTCCAGGTGCAAACCCTTCTGTGGGACCCTTCCAGGTGCAAACTCTTCTGTGGAAAGGAAGGAAAGGAAGGAAGGAAGGTAGGTTGGTTTCGCGTGCGTATAAGCTAAGGAAAAAAAGCCAATCTCTACTTCCCATTAGCAGCGATGCTCGGACAGTGCCGGGGAAGCAGGGCTTCAGCACGCCTAATGGTTCTTCGGGAGGCTGCACCACGGGCAGGTGGTGCGACCTGCTGCCCTCTCACCGGCACCTGGCACTTGTGTACACACTTGGGGTTATAAAGAAGCCACTGGTGTGGGAAGAGGGCAGCGGAAGCCCTGACAAGGCCGGACCATTACTTGCAAAGAAAAAACGCACTCAGTGCTGGGGAAGAGCCATGCCTTCATTCTCCCTGCCTGCATTGCCTCAGAAAACATGAAGCCAAGGCACACAAGGCGAGCGGAGCAGCCCAAGCCCTTCCTCGCCTGCACACAAAACCGGCTGGGGCACAGGTTCTGGCCCCCCCTCTCTGCTACCCCCACCCACGGGTGTGTTTGTCGGGGTGGCTGCCCCAGTCCCAGTCACCACGAAGTGTGCAGGGCGG
>VZTR01028927.1:0-62219 GCA_013400775.1 Chaetops frenatus | reverse complement strand
TACTATTATGTTGCTTTTTTTGTTCTCTTTACCTTTTGTATTTCAGAAGTCTCTTCTTTAATTGACATAGGTGGATTTCCATCCATTTTTGCATACTTATGATCATCTTGCCTACAGCACAGAGAGATGGGATCATATGAATGAGCAAACTGATGCTTCATGAAGCAGTTGAGTTACTTTACTCTTATTTAATAAGAAAAGACGTAAGAGTTCCCTAGAATTTATTCAATAACACATACAGACTGCTGTAGTCTTTCATTTCTTAAGGAGTGAGGACTTCTAAATAGGTGTAGTGTGCATCTAGTAGAGCTTCAGGGACTTCCCTGCAGTCTGGAGTTAGATATGTGTGCTCCTGATAATGCTGCTTTGCTTGCCATTTCATGCTAAGAAAGGTCTCTTCCATCCTCTTGGCTGGTTTTTATGAATCTCAGCTGACCTTCCCTTGCCTTGTATGTGGGAGAAAGGAGGTACAGTTGTTTACTTTGCCTTTGTAGATGTAAATTAGAGTCATATTTTTTGGTAGTGATGGTAGGTCTGTTTTGGACCTTTGTTAAGTGCTTTACCAAGGCCTGCACGTGTACATGAATGGTACACCTCATAACCGACAAGCTGAAAAATTATATTGCACACCTTCTGGATTAAAAATTAAAGTATATTTGAATGGTTTTCATATGCACAACTTGAGTAAAAGACTAAAAATACACACATCTAATTCAATGTCACACAACTGGTTACAGATAGAGCTGGGAGTATTTCTTCAGGGTGATGGTAAATCAGCTTAACAGCTCTTTTAATCCAAGTAAAAACAAAGCTTTGCTTCTTCCAATCAAGTCATTCTATGATTCTTGAAAATTCTACAGAAAACAAGTCAAAAGGTTTGAGTTGAAGTGAAAAAAGTTAAAAGTTTCCAAATGTTTGCAATTACTAGTCATCTTGATATAGTCAATTGTCTAGTCAACTATAAAATTTTGTTTCCTGTTTTTATTCAGAGAGATCAAAGACAATTTAGTAAGATAAGTGCATATTAATAGATATCTTGACCTTGTTCCTGAAAGTTTCATTTAATGAAAAGTAACAAAAGTCTTTTCTGATTAATATATCTTTATAATAAATACTGCATAAATTGCATTCTGAGTTACAAAAGAACAATTTCTAGCCTCATTTGAAATTCAGAAAACACACAGATTATGCTTTCAGGTGGCAAAAGCTCCAGGGTTTCCTGGCTGTCTTTTGTGTTGCACAGTCTTGTAGAGTGCTAAGGGCTGACAGATGCTTATCAAACATTCATGTAAACACTGCTATCAAAGCTGTGTTTTCTGGTACCAACTCCATACAAGAGGGTCAGCATGAAACATAATTAAAAGACGGCCAAATCTAGAAATGTCATGGCACCAGCCTTTGCTATAGTAGAGAACTCACATAGTCTTCTTTCTAGCAAATAAAAACAGAAAAAAAGTAAAAGGTACAGACATCAAAGATTAAGAATAGAATTTTTTAAAGTGGTCACGTATTTTAGAGCACATACACTCAAAATACTATATCTTCCAAGTTAAGTATATACATTTTTTTCAAAATATTGCCAAAAATGTTTAGGTAAAAAGCCCTTTGAACTCCAACGCCTGACTTTAGACATTTGCTTCATACTTAGTAATCTTACATTAATTATTATTGACAGTAATTCCTAAGTAATATTTTGATCTGTATGCTGAAATATATGGGATAAAGAATAATGAAAGGGAAAATTATTTTGGCACTGAATTCACATTTAGAGCTTATTGAGACACTTATTGTTAGAACCACAAAAGGACTTGTGCACTGCAGATGTAACCATTGTCAGATTCACTATTAGCACAAACTGTAGTGCCACTCAAGGAGCAAAATCTTCTGCTAGTTAGGGTCAAGCAAAAGCAAATAACCTCTATTCTCAGACACAAACAGGCTGAGCAGTCTGCTGGTAAGCCAGACATTTGGGGTCATCTAGGAGAAGCATTTGTCTTGCTACCAACAAAGTCCAGGATCTTAAATTTCTTTCTGTGTTGAAAACTTACCAATTCCAGACTTTTCACATGAAGCTAGAAGAAATACGATGCAAAAATGGTTCAGTGCACAGGAATATCATACAGAATGTTCTTGTGATCTTAGAAGTACTGACATCTTCCATTTCATAAATGTATACTTCAGTCTTCAGGTTTCATGTCTTTGTAGTTAAAGTTATTCTGAAGTTAATTGGCATCATCATTAATAATTGGACTAACTAGGAAGTGAATGTGAACAAATGACCAGAGTTCATTTAATGTAAAATGTATTTTTGAAATTGGCACCTGAAGTCCTTCCTTATGGAACTATTGGATAAAACTTTTTTATCAGTTTCTGAGAGAAGGTAGAGCTCAGAATTAGGATTTGAATGGAAATATAGTAGAGGAAGTAGCCCTGAATATATTTTGATTTTATTATTTTAATTTCTTCCTTACAAATCTCTAATATGTTATTTTTTTATACACTAGTTCTATTTGTTTTGAGGTTTTAAGCTAAAATTTTGTGAGGGTAAACCCGTGTCACTTATATTACTCAAACTGATCAGTGACTTCTGCAGTTACAGTTCTATCAATACCCAGATAAATGCAAAAAACTTGTAATTTTCTACTTAGTATTCAAAAAGAGGAAAGAGTGTATCTCTGTGTGATCAGAAGCAAATAAATTGAAGATTAATACCATCTAAAGACAAAAAAATGTCACATGTATGAATACATTACATCCATTTTGATGCAACATCAACATGAATAATTGCTGCTGTGACAGCAGATGAAGCGAAAAAGCCATGAAGGACAGATCATAAGGCAAATCACCTGCTTCAAAATTATTGACCTCTTAGTGTTGTTGTTTTTTTTNTTTTTTTTTTTTTTTTTTTTTTTTTTTAATTTCTTTATGCCAATATATATAAACTGTACCTCTACATGTAAACGTGCTAATACCAACACATGAAGAGGACTTCAAAGATGAACAAGTTTGCAGTTAGTCTTTTTACTTCTGCTTCATAATAGCATTGAAACAACTTCTACTCTCCCAAATGGTGGAAATGTTGTAAGTCACAGCAGAGTGGCTCTCAGCAGCAGCAGTAGGGGATACAAGCAGAGCTCTGTATTTTCTCAGGTACTGCTGTGCATCACATCAGACACATCCACTTTCGTGCTGCTGCCTGGCTGTCTGCCATCCACTGCTGCATCTCCTACAGCAGCACAAATCCAACTTTACAAGCACCTATAATAGTCTTCTTAGTCCTTCTCAGTCTGAAAGACTGTAGCCAAGAGGAGAAAATAACTAACCAGCCATGCAAATAATGCTTTAGACAACGTCCAAGCTCTCTAACAAGTGAGCCTAGCTACTGCAATCATGGTGCTTTTAAGGAGGGAAAAGACATCAGTGCTGACCTCATAGCTGGGCTGATGGCCAAATAAAAAGTCTTTTTTCTTTTCTGTTTATACAGCACACCACAGTGCAATTTTTATATAAATGTATTGACTATTTTAACTTAGTGATATTTACTTGAAATTGCTGCATTCAGTGCAACTGCAAACATCTAGAGATAAGAAAGTCAACTTTCAAATTGAAGTATCTTCTAAAATGATATTTTTATATATGTAGAAACACAGCTAAATGAGAAGATGAGAATTTACTTGGTGAAAGAGAACATTCAAAACAACACATATAATAAGAGTAATTGTATGTACTAGAAAAGTTGTGAAAGAAAATAGGTAAAGCAGGAATGTATTGTTTAGTTTACCACTGTGCCAAGGTTTATGTTTTCAGAAGGTAGGATAAATGTATCTGCAATAAAGATTAAGGCTATAACATTTTTTCAATACTAGAAAACCCTAAAAACCCAATAAAACTCCCCCCAAACTTTTCTGACTATGTAAAATTGAGTCAGACACAAAGGAGATCATTATAGCCTCAATATCTGTCAGCAATCCTCTCCTGTGGATGCAACATTCATGGGATGGCTATGCATAATTTATACATATGCTACAACTTTGAGCTATGAGTCAAACAAAAAAATCACTACTGAATGATGTGTGTATGCAGAAAAGAAGCAAAAAGAGAGTCACAAATATCAAAACCAATAAGAATACTGGTTTTTTCTCCTCCTCCTCCTTTTCGTCTTCCCTGTTTTTCTGTTCTTCATAATAGGCAATTAGTAACTGTGAAATAATAATATCAAGTAAAATTAATTATTGTGCAATTATGTTTTTTACAATTCTTTTTTTAAATATTGAAAAGACCTTTTATATTCAAAGAATTACAGACAATTTTATTGGGAATGTCTAAATTATTATAGGTAGATATGCAAATTCTTATTAAATATTATGAAAATAAATCAAATGAAGTTAAGTGATAATCTAGGTGATTCCTAGATCAGCATAATGCCATAGATGTGCACAGAGTGGACAATGTGTCTTCTGTAGAAATTTCCCATTAATCTTAGATACTTTCTAAGTTCTTCAGAGCAGATTCTGGGGTGTTATTGGAAGTTGCAGCTATTAGGAAACTATTAGGAGAGTCTAGAGAAGAACGATGGAAAAAATTATGAAGAAACACGAAAGAAAGGGAACACTTTTGTGTAAAGAAAAGGTTAAGGAGGGGTCTGATGATGTATGCTCTTAATTTTAGAAACTGAGATAAGTCAATGGATTACTTCTACTAAAATAATGTCTGACTCTAGGTCATCATATTTTCTGAATACCTTGCGACAGAACAGGTTATTATGAATATTCATATAACTGTCAAGGAAGCAGAACATTGGTTTCTTAAAAAAATTTTTCTTCACTGTCTTCTCTTTTGCTTTCTCTCATCAGATGAAATAAACTTTTCAACGGAAGTCAGTATGTGAACATACCAATAGATGGTACTGCTTGGACTGAAAAACAGCAGAGAGAAAATGTGTAATAATATGCAATTCTAGTTGTCTAAAATCAATCTACCTGGTAATATTATGTATTTCAGTAGTGATTTTATTTCTAGTTTAGGTGGTATTCAGAAAACAAGATAAAAAGTAGAATAGTGTTCCTAATTAATATAACCAGAGTGTTTCCTTGTTTCTGACTAGGTCTTATGCCAAGTTGAAATCAACCAAATTCCCACTTTAGTCCCATGATTTATGATGCATCAATCAACACTACCCATAATCCTAGTGAGGGAAAGTTGTTAAAATGTCAATCCATTCTTGATTTTGTCCTGATCCTTTCTGCTGATCTTTCCAGAAAGAATTTTCAAATATAGACAATTTTAGTGAACAGTTCTGTTCAAAGAGATCAAATCTGAAGCTGCCTCTTTGGTGGCCACAAAAAGACAATAAATCCTGTCCTCCCTATGAGGACCTGGTTTGGTCATTTAGATGAAACAAACTGGTTACTCAAGGATTGGGTTTGCCATTTCATCAGGTCCTAAGCAGAATAAGAACAATAAAGCAAACATTTTGATTATGCTTTTGGCTTTTTGTGCGTGGTCTTTTTCACATTGAAAGCAAAGAAGCAGGCACAGCCCACTTAACAGAGTTCATTGGTGTTTCATCAGCTATTGATGAGATTTATGCATTAAAGTAGCAAAGAATTTCAATGTCATTGTATGTGAATCATTTACAGAGAAGTCTAAACATGGCCAAATATAGGTGACAAGATACAAGAAGCCATATTGCTGTGTGGGTGCTCACCATTCATCACGCATTAAGGTGCACCTCTGATAATGGCTTGTGCAAAATGGCACAGTCTCTCATGAAGTGAGCAAGTATATGTGCTGACAGCAAAGCTGCTGCACTGCTTTGCTTGTCTCCCTACAGATAATTTCAAATGCAATCTTCTCGTAATATTTTTTCTTGTAGAGTAGTATCTCATTACCCATATACATTTTATTGATTAGTAAGTGTAGCTGTTTTCTATGTGTGTATCACATTTAGCCTCCAAGGAATCTACTGTTTTGATAGAATTAAATTTGAGAGGAAAATAATAATTTTTTCAAGGAAGACAATGCTTTTAAAAAAGCAACATCTTTTAATTAAAAGCTTACATCAGAAGAATAACTATTGGAAGTGAATCTTTTCTTGTGATGTTGGAAACAGCCACAAGTGATCTTTTCCTTTTTTAATAGCAGTGTTCATTTATCCCACTGAGAGATAGATGAGTTCCACCCAGCTACTGAAGAGTTTTAGAATTTTATTTAAGATCCTCAAAGCAGAAGTTCCCTTTGTTCTGTGTATGTGTAAAAAGCCTGATCAAAACCGCAGGGAACCAGTGGTAACCTTTCCTGCTATGTATCCTATGGCCCTTGTCTTAAAAGATGAAGTTTACTGCCATTTTCTCAGTCACAAGATTTCTTTGTGTATAACTGTGCAGTGTTCTGCATGGCTAGTGGTTACTAGCAAAAAATATTCCAGATTGGCTAAGGAGAATTTTGCTACAACTCATAGAGTACATATTTCTGTTAACATATAATGTAACATGGATTTTAAAATTTCTATTACAATCTTCAACCTTCATTTGTTTTGAATCAGAGTTTTAACCGTCCTTGACACTCTACTTTTCTTCAAGAAGACTAAATTTCAAGGATGTTCTGAAATTTTGACATTAATTTTGATAAGTCAAGGAAATTGAAAAATGGGGAAGCAGGGAGTGAGAGGAAGGAGACCAACGTCCTTGCTTTGGCATAAGACACACTGGAATAGTTCAAAAAGTTTTGATGCATACGGTCCTCGAAAGACATTAAGAAAAAAACCCCAACAAACCCAAACAAAAAGCGAGGAAATGACTGCAAAAGCTTTTCAAACAAAAATGTAATGACCAACCAGTTGCAGTACAAGCAGTCATATGAGCAACTTCCTTGAAAACAGCTATTAAACCTTGTACAGAAATGCAGACTAAGAACCAGTTACTGCAAGTTGAAACCGGAGAACTTAAAAGCATGTTGGGCAGACCTGTGTGATTTTTTAGAAAAGGAAGATGAAAAATCGCTGGAGCAAGCTATCAAGAGAAGTATCAGCTTCTTCCTCCCTTGCTAAATCCCTGGTTAAACCTGGTTGTATTCCTAGCAAGTGTAGCTTATTCATAAAGTGATGATGATTAGTCAAACTTTTGTCATTGGGTTCAATGTAGACATAATTGGATAAAATGAAATATAGCGAGGCAGATTTAAAGATGTTTTCTACCTTTAAAATCTATTGAACTGAATAGCTAGACCTACTTTGGAACATATGGTATAATTTTAAAAATACTACTGTACATTTTATTTGAACCATCCTGCAAATTTTATTAGATATATACCGCTTTCAAGTAAATATGCTATTGAGAAGAAAAAAAGGTTATTTTCAGTTGTAGATATCACCACTAAGTTGAAGAAAAGCATCCTTTGATGAGCTACTTCCAAGCTGTATGTTTGGGGATTTTGATGATAAGAAAAACTTGTTTATCTAAACCAGATATTAAAGATGCATAATATACTCAGAATGTCAGTTTTCTTGCCCAGAAATGCCAGAAATTTGAATAATCAGTCAATATTCTTTGGCCCAACATGTAAAGCTCTGGAATGGTTTACTGGGAGGAAACTTTCATGACAGCCAGCAATCTGTCAACAGGTTACCAGGGTAACCTTCGTGCAAACATTCATAACACTGTGTGTTTAATTTCAGCCTATTCATTTACTGTTGTTATTTCTTCCCTTATCTTCCAATAAGAGCGATGTGCAGAGCTTTAAAGCTAAGCCCTAGAAATAAAATAAAATGAAATGTTGCAGGAAATAGACACACAACATTTATTATTTAATTATTGGTTTTTGTCAGCTTTGTCTTACCTTCTAGGTTTGATAGTTTCTAAGAGCAAAACAAACCTCCACTAGAGAACTGTCAGTGGCATCCTCTGCTCTACAAGGTGCAGAGCTACTGAAGATGCTCGTTTTCCCATGTAATGCACAGCAAACGTAGTTACATCTTGGGATTATTTATTTATTTGAAAAGAGTGTGGACATTGCAACCCAATGGCTCACAATCTTTTTCTCTTTCCTGGTGAGGGTCATACCAGTGTAAAACTTGACATTAAAGCATAATCATCAACGTCTGCCTCTGTCAATGAATTATTGGATCTAGTTAATTGCCTGGCATCAATATATTTGAAGAAAATGGATTGTTTTTATCCTATCAAATATGTATGCAATCGTTACCACACAAAGCCAGGCTCTCAGACTTTGCACATGTCAAGAAAAATCTGCTGTGTATTGGAATATGTGCCATCATGACTGCCACACTGAAATATTACTTTCATCGTGTTTTAAATGAAACATTATTCTTTCAGTTTTGTGGTATTAGCTAGTTGTTTTACATTGATGATAATGGCTATATCAGCATCTCTGGAGCTTCCCTTATGCAATCTGGTTCATTCTAATGTAATGTTTATGAAATGGGCTTATATTTCATTTCTGCTCTCTGAATATTATTCTATTTAAGTCTGGCTATACTCTTCTTCAATGGCATCTGTAAAGGAACTTAATATCATCTAGCTTGACCTGTATTGTGGAGCTTCTTTTATCCTGCAGAAATGTAATTATTTAAAAAAGGCTATCCACTAATTTGCTACTGGATAGCATCATGCACTTTTGTAAAAGACTTGCACAGCTGAGAGAAATTTATTATGTATTTATGGGGAAATGTTACAGTTAGGCTGACTACATTGAAAGGGAGTGCTCTTGCCTTTCAACTAAGGAGAAAGATTTGCAGGTTCTAACCTGCAGCAAGACTGCCCATCTGCCATTTACTGCTCTCAGAACCATGAACTAAAATGCTTCCCTTTCAGTAACTTTTTTTTCCACTTTATTTCTTTTAGGTTTTTGGATAACACCTAGGAAATGAAAAGTATCTGCACTTGAGTAGGGACTGGCATATTTTCTCAAAGTTACTATAATGCAGGAAAGTGAAACAGATGATGTGATAAGTGTTTTCCACCTTTAGTTACTGTGACCTTTCTGAGATACAGTAATGACTCTTTCAGCTGTCCTTACAATTTTCTCAGTTCTGTAAAAATATTAGTGTGTGCAGAAATGTACTACAGTTTAGATGAAAAATAAGTTATTTGGGTGTTGTACTCATCCAGGAAGTGAAGCCAGAGAAGCCAGAAAACTAGCTATTAGATTTGGGCCCCAGGACATGGCTTGGATCCTAAAACAAGAGAGGGAAGAGAGGAAGGGGCCCTGGGCTGTTGGGGGCTGCCTCTGGTCTGGCTGTGAGTCGAGGTGTGGCTGCCCAGCAGAGAGGCTGCAGTGCTGCAGCACATCCACCTGGCTCATCCCCCAGCACAGCCGTGCCAGTGGTGATTCCACCGGGGGCTTTGGGGAGGCAGCCCTGTGGAGTTCCACAGCCCATACATATCTTGAGGGCAGTAACATATATGTAATGACATGGATAAATAGCTTAGAGTATCTCTGCTCGAAACCTTACTGAAATTGTAATATTCTTTGTGGGCTGTTTGGATTGAATATCATGCCACTGATGAATGTTACCTACACAAACCCAAGTTTACAAATAAGGATGATTTTCTGTTTATGTCCAGTGAAAAGACATTTTGCTTTCCGTTTCAAATTCCCATTTTGATAACTCTGAAAGGAAACAGCCCATTAGTTAACTTGTGCAAGCTCACCTAGAAAATCAACGAAAATATTTGAAAATAGATTTCTTTGTCTGTACTGAAGATGAGAGATAGCGTATTTATTTTGTCATTCCTTCTTACAACTAATTTTTTTTTTTCTAATAGCTATTGTCTGAAAACTTGAAATCACTAACCATGTTGGTAGAAATTTGACAATTTGACATTGCTGGGCCCATGTTTTCAATGAAATATGTATAAAAATATGATTAACTTAATCTGCTTAAAAATATACACATTTTAGCTTTGTACTTTCATACATAAAAATAATATTCATGGGTGTTTGACATAAAAATTATGAGAATCTGTTATCACAAGATGTGAATAGAATATAGAGCATATGCTCAAAGTAAGGTAGAAATTCATATGTTGAAGCAACAATATAAAATGCTCAATTTTTCAGCATTTATATCTACATGCTAAAACATAATAAAAATATATATTTTTTTTCTCAAGCACATATTACAACATTCTGAGAAGTAGGGAATTAGGGAAGAAAAATACATTTAATCACAGTATTGCATTTGAATACTGTCTTAGCCAATGCTTCCCCAATTTTAGTAAGGGCTGAAGGACATACTGAACTGTTTTTTCTCAGAAGAACAAATATTCCCTATAGACTAAAGATTTCTAAATGGAGATAATCAAACCCATGGATGCAACAGCTGAGTAACAGCAAAATCAGTCTGGAGTTATGATGCTGTTTAATGTTTGTTAGAATATTTGTTTACTCTTCACTGGTGACTTATGTAAATAAGAAGCCTTGATGAAGATGTTTGTTAGAAACAGTTACTGGCACAGGTATAACTGAGATATATCTGTGTAAGTGTATTCATTTGCCTGTAAAATGTTTGTTTGGATATACTTTATAAACCACATATAGATACGTTGGTTTTGAAAAGAAGGATCATAAAAGAAAATGGGATCCATAGGTTACTGTAGATATTTATTTTATTGAAGCATTACATAGTGCTTTGAAATTTTATCATGCATCACTTTAAAGTGTGTTGTATCAGATCCTCAATCTGCATAAACTGTGGACAGCATTCATTTGACAATTTTGAAGGTTTTGTAAAGTTATTGTGAAAGAACTAGAATGTACTAGGGACAATCCTACTGAAGCTGTTTGTAACTTCTTAAAAATTTACATTTGAATTTACATTTGCAAGTAAAATTTACAGTGTGGTTGCTCTCCCTACGGTGTTTGTTGAATTGAAAGTGATGTTTTTGGCTGAGTAGTGAACATAACTTAAATTCCAGCTAAAACCGACCAGCTATTCTTAGGAAATAGAAAAAAAATCATCTTTATGAGACAAATAATATCATTTGGGTGAAGAAACCTTTTCATACTTTAATCAAGGCCTTTCAACTGGGGAGCTGGAGAAAAGGAGAATATCAACATGAGGTCAGAGAACTGTTTTGTTATCTGTGTGAAAGACACCTGCTTTTGGCTGACTTACAGACTCCTAAAAAACATTGTTTGCACATGGTAAATATGGGCTTGTGTGTGTCTGCCAACATACTCTCTGAAGATGCCATCTGCATTGAGCATGTGGCAGCACAAGGAGAATCTTTCTGGATTCCAGAGTCCACTGAGTTTATGGGCACACAAACCACAAGCAAGAGGGCTCCCTCCTGAGCATGTAACTATGCACTTGCTGTTTCTTGGTGACAGTGGCAGAAGATGTAACTTATGCAAACCCAAATGTATCTACAAACTCGGGTACAAACTTTTATGATGTAAGTATTTTTTTAACTTAACAAACTTCTACTGATGTAAGAAAACATATTTATGGCATTGACTGCAGCTACCCTACCTATGTTCATTGTAAGGACATTTATCTTTTCACTATTGTGCCATACAGTCCCAATCAAGATGGCATTAGGATCTACTGAAGAAAAGTTTCATTGATATTTCACAGATCATACAGTAAATTAAAAACTAGAAGAAAATATATTGATCTAGTAATTCTCATAAGTTACTTTTCCTTTATTAATAAGAAAACCAGACTGCTACAGTAATGAGATAATTAAATATATCTCTTACACAAAGAACATTCCAAGAAAGGAATCAGTATTTTCAGTAAATAATGTGATCCAAGGTATCCTATTATTTTAGGTTTGTGCCTTTCATGGTATTTACTTTTGATTGCTGTTTGTTTCTTGTTGTAAATGTCAACAATGGGCAACCTGAAGTAATTATTAGGGAAATTGATAGCATATTTGCTAGCAGTGGAAATGCCAGAAGTATTGTGTCTTCTGTTCCCCCCATCAGTTAAATGCTGTTATTTTAGCCAGACCTGTTGGGACACTGTTGTGAGTTTGCACAGTTAGGATGATTTCCATCACTTCCATGGTGATGAAAAAGGATGCTGGGAGAAAGAGAACATTTTACATGAGAAAAGAAGCACAGGGAAATTAAACAACTTGACTAAGGTCACACAGGAAGTTTTAAGAGAGGTATGATTCAAAGAGAACTCTTCTGAAAATTATATGGAACACCTTAACTAAAAAGCTACCTTTTTCCTGCAGCAGGCTACTTCAAGTTTATCTTTTTCTTTCCTCAAAATAATTGTTCCATATAATTTGTGGTATCTGCAAAGAAAATTGTTTAATTATGACTAATTTTAGAATAATGTGATGTCCCTCTTTTTATGTTAGCTCTTTAATGACAGCTAAAATAAACACAAAATCCAATTTGTTTAAGCAGTGATGTTACACCAAGTGTATCTAGTCTTTGTATTTCAATAGCTACCTAGAATAACAACATGAACCTGCTTTCTCTGAACTCATACTAGGAAGAGGAAATGTTTCAAAAGTTATTCCTAATGACAGTCAGCCTCTTATAAACTGATGTTTACTCGGATGGAAACTAACTTCAGGAATAATAAAAAGTAAGTTGGATTTTGGAAAAAAAATTCTTACAGAATTCTTGTCAATTTTTATATACAAAATGTATTATTTTGAGTAGACTGGTCCACAATATAAATGATTTTTTCAAAGATTGATTTTTATTATATTGTTACAGCAGTCCAAATTATTGAAACTTGAAAATAAATAAAAAGTGCCTGTCAAAAAAATTTAATCCCAGAATTTCAAAACTTAGCAACTGCTGACAAATCTCTACAGCAACTTTTTCTGGACCAGAAATTAAAAACAATACCTAACTTGAGAGTAAGGGAAGCTGCTATTTAGATTTTTGGATGTTGCTTACCACTTCAAGTACAAAAAGATGGTAACCTTTTTCAGCAGCCTCAACATTCCTTACCTCACTCTAGTTGGTAGTTCAATTTTCAACACTTTTCCTTGAGTTTAAGGCAGTATTGTGTCCCTTGCTTGATTTCACTTATCTCCTCAGAGTTCAACCTGCCCACATCTACTTTTTTTCATTTTCTTACATTGTGGGGTTTTTATTTAGCCAGATATTAGTTCAGCATCTCCTATGCTTCTGTTCTTCCATCAAGTGCTCCTCTTCCTAAATGCATGGAGATACAAGATTTCTCTATTTCCAAGAGCTGTGAAAATGAGTAGTGTGGTGATTTAACCCCATGCAGACACATCCCCACTCCCACCAGGTGGGATGGAGAGGAGAATTGGAAAAATCCATGGATGAAGATAAGAACAATTTTATAACTGAAATGAAGTAAAATGCTGTTATAATAATTGATAATTATAATCCATAAGGATAATAGTAATGAAAAGGGAGATAACAAAAAGGGGGAGAGAAATAAAATTTAAGGGCAAAAAAACCAGTGATAGACAAAACAGTTTCTCACCATCCCCTGATGGATCCCCAGCTTGTTCCCAAACAGTGATTGATGCCTCCTGGCCAATTTCCCCCAGTTTCTGTACTGGGTGTGATCTATGTTGTGGAGTATCCTTTTGGTCACTTTGGATCAGCTGTCCTGCCACACTCTGTCCCAGCTTCTTGTGAACCTACTCACTGGAAGGGAATGGGAACCTGCAAAGTCCTTGACTTAGGCAGGGTAAGCACTCCTTGGCAACAGCTAAAACATCAGATTTTTTATCAACATTATTCTCATACCCATTCCAAAACTCTGCACCGTACCAGCTAGGAGGAAGAAAATTGAGTTGAGAGTTCACAGCTGTAAAGGAGCTGGCTACTGTTTCACATGTGAACCTTGCTCAGCATTTTGAAGATTTAAGGCTTTAGTGATTGCATGTATCTCCACAGCAGCACATAGTTGACATTGTAGCAGGTCGGTTTAGCAATTTTTCTTTTAGTACCTTCGATTCAGAGAAAATCTAAGTTCAGTTTATTCTCATTTGTGATTGTCCTGGAAGAAGTAGAAACTGGCATAGTCATTTACACACCATACAGAGACCTGAAGAGTCATTCTTAATTATAGTCACAGAAACCAAAACAAAAGGGCTAAAACTCATCCCTACAATTTCTAATCAGATGAAAAATAATTTTGATAATGCTATCAGCAGTTTCTTCTAAACAATCCTATTCTTTTTGATTAAGGATAAATTATATTTTTTTCCATACAAGATGTGAAGCACAGTTACTAATATTCTTAATAAACTTTTCAGTTTAAACTATCCAGTTATCTTAGGCGACTAACATCTGAATAGGTTAAACTGCATATGGTAGAATAGCAATGGACATATTTTTCTCTGACCATTAAAGTGGTTTGATTACCCCTCATACACTTTGTAATGGTAATTGGTATGCTTTTCTGTTCTTTCTATTGTGATTGCTGTAGGAAGATGAAGCATTTCCTGCAAGCCAGGATAGAAGGGAAGTCAAATAGAAAGCTGAAAGAGAATTGAGACAAGGATAAAGGACAGTTATTAAATTTGTGAACTCTATCAGGGGACAAGAAGATAAACTGTATGACTGACTGGAAGTGTATTGGAGTCTGACATTTCATTTTTATGCAGGTCTCAGTTTGATAAAGGTAATACATTGAAGAACACTGCAGTTCCACAAAAGCAGTTAGCACATTCATTGAATATCAAGATGGCTAAAGTGCTTCTTTTTTGTTGCTATCTCATGTTTTTATATGGGGAAATATAGTGCAGGGGCTGAAGACTGAACGTCAGACTCTATTGTTGTAGCAAGTTTATTATAAGATTCCTTTTTTATTCCATATAGAAACATAATATCTAGCTGACATTTTTTGTCACTCAATTTGTAGGGGTGTATTCATTTAGCATTTTTTAAGCTACATGTACCCAAGCAGAAAAAAAACCCAAATAAAATATGGAAACCCAAAAAGAAATGAGCTCTAAGCTCACTATTAGGTGAACATTGAATAAATGCTGAAGTAGAGAGCAAAGGGCTAAGATGAAATGCATTTGAGTGTGAAAAAACTAGAACTGGTTGCAGAGTTAGAAACAATTTCAGGACACTGTCAGGCACCAACACCATCTGTTTGCTAAAGAAAGAAAAAGAAAATAAAAAGGATACGATTATTTGTCAGGCAAGAGTATGGCAATATGGCTTGAAGCCCTGACAGCCCTCGGCTGAGGCTGTCCAGCCTGTACTCTGTAAAGCCAGATTACTAAATTTGCCAAGTCCTTGATAGGATTAGGCTTCCCAATACTGCCTCAGGTTAAGGGCATGGGGAAAACTAGTGCCACAACCAGTAGATTGTCTGCCAGAATGTGAAAACGTGGGGTTTATTAAATATTTATGAATGGGCATCTTTCTGTGAAGAATGCCTTTGTTCTCTATTTTGCTAAAACTTTTACTTCTTAGTAATTCCACCAAAATACATACATTTTTTTTTAGAAATTTACTTACATATGGGGAGTTTCAAATTATGTGATGCCCAGTTCAATTTTTTCAAACAGGCATTTTCTACAAGAGGGAAGTTTTGGTGGTCCTGTCCTAAATCCTGCATAGACCTAGGAGTGAAAGAGAAATGCCTCCATTGTTCCTCACTGTGGTCTAAAAGCCATGATTTCCTTCAAAACACTGTTAAAACTTACAATGTACCCACACAGGGTGCACCTACACTACTGACTATTTCTACACAGAGGAAGGTAGGAAGTTTTGACTTTCCATTATGGTTATAGGGTCATGTTGTGCAGCTGTACCTAACAGGCAATGCTAATTAGATTTCTGTATAGATATCCCAGGTTCTTTGGCTGTCATGCTAAAATCATCCACACTTGTAGGGAGCAAAGTGTTGGAAGGTCATTTTTCTACATTGCAAGTGGTGATTTCTGGATGGTGTAGTCAGACACAATATCACTCTTGTCTTAGCCATGAGGAAAACCTTAAAAAGTGCATAACAATGTTCTGCAGTTGCCAGTAAACTGTTAACCCAGGCACAGATAGAACCAAAATCTACAGCTAAAAAGCCATTCCAAAGCATGAAATCACCAGTGTACATGCACACAGAAGTGCATCTCAAGATGATTTCCATTGTAAAATGATGGAACTACTTCTCAGCTGAGTGGGAGATTCTGGCTATTTATTCATTATCAAGTAATTCAGCCATCAGACTTGATCCAGCTACTTCTCTGCTCCTACTTTATACAAGGATATCACATCAGTTCCAAGCTTCCTTTCAGAGCAAATCAACTAGCTCCCATATAAATAAGTCTTCCTTGAGGTGGATATTCTCTCCAGGGACCCTTCTTGATAGACTTTATGGATTAATCCCAGACACCTGGGTCTTTTAACTCCCCATAATTCTTCATGCTCATCCATAAAATCCTTGAGCTTATTGCAAATCCGTTGTGTCCTCCATTCCCTCAAGTGATAACTTTGTATTAATTACTCATGGTAATAAATGACCCACCTGTACAGGAGAAAGAAGGTTTTAAACCCAGGGGAGCACCACAAGGAGTCTGGAAGAGACCTTGGCAATGACATACACGATATGGAGACAGCCTGTGCAGTCTAGTGGTGTCCAACCTTGGCCAATGTGGAGATCAGCCTTTATGCACCCTTGGCCTGGGGACTGCTGGAATCTCTCACAGCTGGTCTTAGCCTTCAGTGTGACCAAAAAGGAAATCCCTTGATCCATCTTTCACATCCTTACTACTGTTATGTGGCTTTATTTAACAAAAATTGCTTAAACAAAAAAAATCCTATTAAAATCTTTAAATTAAAGTGACACTCTTTTTAGGCAACTTACTTGTTTTCATTGAGATTTCCTTATTTACACACACTTTATACTCATACTGCTATTATTAATTGTTTTTGTTCAGCTTTTCAACAAAACTTAAAAGTGCAACAGATATTAACATTTTTCATCTGTACTGCATCCAAGAAAATGCAGTGGATTTTTTCTTCTGTGTAATTTTTTGGTCCCACTCAGAGTTCAGCCTGACTCTTGACAGTCCAATCCATTTGAAACTTGCTTTGCTGACTTATTAAAGGATACACAAAAAGGAATGTATCTCTCTGAGTTTGTTCTTTCAAATACCATTAATTTATGTTTTTTCTTCACTAGTTTGAAGTTCACAGCATGCTGTAGTCCCCCAGAGCAAAAGGTGTAGCATATAACTCAGGATCTTACTGTGTTTTATCCTACAATACTTGGAAAAACCAAATCAATACATAGGACAGCTTAATCACTCAGATGCCACTCTCATCTGAGTATTAGGTTCATTAATATTGAGAACAAGCATGACCGCATCATTATGTTGTATTAAATTAATCTCTGTACTGAACTCAGTAACCTACATTTGGCCTCATATCTTGACTATGACATCAAAAGAATGAGAATCCTTTGCTTTTATTTCTTCACAATTTCTTTCTGTGGTAGCCTGTAACATTATTTTATTCACCTTTTTATCTATATCTCCCATTTCTTGAACTGTTGCATACACTGTTACACTAAAGCATATGGCTGAAACAGACTTATGTTTTTATTTCTGTTTTGCAGTACTGATGGGTTATTTGAAAAAAGTCTGATTCCAGACAACAGGTCTTGCATAATTAGAAGATATTGAGGTCCATGATTATCCTGTTTTCCTTTTTCTCTTTCAGAGGTGATATCCACCACAGTAGGAAAGGTGCTTAGGTCTAGAAATAGACCATCCATGAAACATCAACAGAAATGTGTGTGTAGCAGGATTCAAAATAACTTATTTCTCTGGGTATGCATATATATGTACCATTTGTCATGCATTGAAATAGATGAGAAATTGCTTCTTTTTTTTAAAATCTGTTTTGCTAGAATTCTATAAAGTGTGCACAAAAATAATGAAGAGAACTATAGCTAGATACTGACTAAAAGAATATGTTTTACAAGTAGAATAAATTATGCTCTAAAGCAAGGTTTTCTTTTTGCAGTTAGAACTTTTGAGAAGACTAGTATAATATAGCCCGGTTTTACATGCTATATTTAGACATTTAGAAGACAATATCAGAAGAAGAAAACCATAAAAACAAACATAATGAGTTTGGCATTTGAAAAACAAATGTTCATAAAATCAGTGATTCTCCATATGTGCCACAAAAATTTAACTTGAAGAACACTTGAAGTTAACCATCTCTAAAAATAGCAGAATGAACTTGTTAAAGTTACCTGAATTAATGCATGAAAATCGCTGATAGTTTTGGTGGATTATTCTGCTAGATTTAATTTCGTATAGACAGACATATAATTCAGCCAGGCATGACAATTATTTAGGGTTTTACAGCATACTATTCTTGAAAAAAACAGTGCCCATGGTGTGTTAATTATTCAGATTATAGAAATACTTTGGTTTTAAAATTCTTACCCAAAAGTTGCATGCTTTTATTGCAACATGTTCTGCATATTAAAAATTCTTGGGATAAATTTCAAAAATATCTTGTACATAATGTAATTTTGCCTGTATTTTAAAATTTTTCACATTTATTGCTTGAGGAAATTTGAAGGGTTTCACCACATAATACTCTGATTAGACTGATGCCAAGTGTGTGTTGAAAGTCTAACTATTGAGGTCTTAAGTCATGCTTGATATTGCAGATTTAAATATATGTGAATCTGTCAACTACAATAGTAGTATCATAGCATGTGTAGACCAATTACTATTTTAATACCCACCAGGCACTTCAGAATTTCTCAATTCAAGCTTAAAACTGAGTAAAATATTTCCAGTCAAAACTTTTATTTCACTGAAATTACATTTTCATAGGAAATTATGTTATTAAATTATGTTATTTAAACCCTGAACCTTAGTTTCATACTTTATAATGATGATGTATTTAAAATAAAATATAAAAGCTAAAATGTCAAATATTAGTTATATTTGCTTCCAAACAGAAATATTTTTGGTCATTGTATTTCCCTCCTTTTCTTTCTCTTTCTAATTTTTTTTACATTAAAACAATTACTTAAGGAAAATAAGATTATACCAAGTGATAATTTGTTGCATATTCTGTGTTTGAAATTTTTAAGAGGAAAACACAATTGATTTTCTTTTGGACAATTTGGGTTTTGCACTTTAAGGAAGAAGGATGACTCACAACAGGAGGGGGAGAGGCAAGAGGAAACAACAAACCTCATAAAAGTAACTTCTTTTAAAATGGAACTTGATCAATGGATTATCTTCTCTAGCACTAGCAAGGGAATGATCTCCATGACCAAGAAAGTCCCTTTATGACCTAATGTACTCCAGCATCTATCATTTTAAGGTTCTTCAGGGATCACTGCATCTTCAAGATGATGGTTGTAATTGAACCCTTAGCTGGCAAATATGTTCAGTTAGAACAGGAGATAGCAATTCCACATGGAGTCCAAGTTGTTCCCAGAGCACAGAAGTTGGAAATTTGCATCTCAAACGATTGAATCTGTTGCATAGTTATGGTGATAATATGATTGTATTTTTTTTCCTTTTATTTGCACATTTGCTGTCCAAAGCTTGGTTAGATTTTGCTAACTGCAACACGCAAGAGGTTTTTTCAATCAAGGATCTGGATTTTAATAAGATTGCTCTCTCTGAATTTAGAAATAAGCCAAGGTCATGCTCTGAATCAGGACACACTTTCAGCTTTTCAAGCTGCTTCATGAATGACAATTGCACAGAGACTGGGATTGATACTCCTTGAAAAACCTGAAAAGCAGCAGCATGAAGCACTTGTCTTATTTGGAGCTAAGTGAACAGCCTTTCTGACATCACATCCTAGACAGTGTCTCATTGCTGTCTGCAATTGAGCATGAAAACCTTCCTGTCATGCTTGCATTGTTGTGTGGAAACTGCACCTCACATATCTGACAAAAAGGCAGGTAGTTAAAATTGTTATGTTGGGAATTTGTGGAAGGAAGTATAATGGAAACGCCCTTCAGGAGAATACTTTTTCTCTAAAAGTGAAATGGAAATAAAAATAGAAATCTTTTACTAAGGCAGAAAAGCTGTCCTCAGAGAAATAGAAAATCCCATTAAAGTGTTTTCTTGCTGTTAGCTGAAGTTGTAACCAGAGTTTAAATCATCATCAATGCACTTTTCATTATAGATCACAGCTACTTTACTGCAAATCACTGCCACATTTTATAGGAATGGAATTCCATAAAGGAGCATATATAAATAAAGTTTTTGGTTTCATGTCAAAGTTGAATAATGTTTATGACTTCAGGCATATTTGCCCTCGATGTTATATTGCAGATAAATATTTTTCTTTATTTTATTAATGCAGCAAAACTTTATATTTTTTCTTTAGAGTTAGTACGATCATTAGGCAGTGACACTAATACTGTTAAAATGTTATAGATATACAAATAATAAAAGTGAAGAAGAATTATTTGGATTATCTGCTCAGTTTCTGGACTTACATGATTTCAGATTTGATTGAAAATTCATTTATGTGTTTAATAGGCAGCAGTGGGGATGAGATGAAAAAGGAATTATGTGGGATCCTGATGAAAATCTTCTTTTGGAAAGCAGACTTATCTTTAGTAGGAGGTAAACACTGAAAAGCAGCAATACAACCAGTTTCAGGAGACATTAAGAATTAAGTTTTCTGTTGTTATTGTGATGTATTCATCCACTTTCTACTTAGAAGGGAAGACACAAGTCTTTGTTTTCAATATTTTTGTAAAGCTCTGTATGAAGAGTTGGATTTCAAAAAAAGATTCGGATAAGGTAAAATTAATTCTTGGGCTGAAAACAAAGACTCCTCTGTACTTCAACTGTAATTAGATCACCAAACCACAAAAATATAAACAGGAACAATTTCACCTACTGATTGCTGAGTATAATTTTAGTCTGGAAACCAAGATACTGCAAGTATAATCTCATAGTTTGCAAAATAATTTTCACCTCTTCCCTGGATAGAATTTAAAATACTTTTACAAAGAGAGGATAAATATGTAGTCTTTTTATTACAGAGAGCTTGTTTCTCTTCAAGTCTCTAACAGCCTTTTTACTGAAATGTTGTAGTGCATATTACATTGAATAGGAGGAATTTTGGCAGTAAATTATCAAAGTGAATGCAGGTTCAGGTGGAAGGGAAATGAAGAAGTTGATGGTTTCTTGAATATCATCCATCTTTGAAATAGGAAGGATCATTTTAGAAATATGAGAAGAAAAATACTATTTGAAATAAATATAGAAAAAGCAAATTCCAGAATACAACCTTAACCTTATTAGGTTATCTACTAACTTATCTCTTTCATACATAGCAGTAATTTGTGCTCTTATGACTGCAGAATCTTTTGAGGTGGTCTTATACCTGAAAAGAATGTTTATGTTTGTATTTGCAATGCCAAGACCAGCTTTACAGTAATATTTTTGAGAACCATAGGTAGGTATTTCAGTGCATCATCTAGTCAGTTAGCTTTTAATTTATTCATTGCCTTCACCTATTCTTTTACTGTTAGATATGCCAGTAAAATTCAGTAATGCAGTCTTTACCTGAATTGACAGGTTAAATAAATTTCATCAACCAGTTGTCACCTATCTCTAGCCTTCACTTTTTTCTCTGCAAGTTGTCCAATACATAATTTTGAATTTCAATGTTTTCGTAAAGTTTTTGTCATTGATTTTTACCTTACCAAAGATAATATATTAATGTTAAACCCCCAAAATATAATATATACAGTTAAAAAAACTATAGAAAGGGATCTTTGATGTTAAAAAAATTTATTGCTTTTAAGGGTTCTTTTTATAGTTTTAATTTTGGATTTTTTCTTACCTTAAGGTGGGACTTCATCCCAAAGCTTTTGGAAATATTAGTAATGTTCAAAATATAAAATTCATAATTTGTTCTAGAAGATGTTTTGTTTAATGTACTTTATGAATACTGTTTGCAGATTAAGAAAAATATATATTTTGTTATACATGACATACATACTTTTCCTCCTCTAAAATACACACCTCTGTGAAATTCAGAGAAACAAGAAGGGCAGTTTATGGGCATAAAGTACAGGATTGAGAAGATCAATGGTCTGATAGTTCAAAGGACAGAACAAAATGTTACCTGTAATAAATTAAATTAATTCAAATGTGTATGGAAAGAGGTCTTAAGGCATGGTGCATACAATGTTAGTGCCAAAAGGCACATCAAAAGTCAGTAATAGCTGCCCTTTTCACACCTGCCAGATATCCATCTCATTCCAGGTGAGAGGAGAAGTGGGGCAGGTGCACTCCTACCTCAGCACTGGCTCAGACCCGCTGCAAAGCAGCCCCTCCCAGCTCCTGCACAGGCTGTCAGTGTCTGCAGGGCACCTGCAGCTGCACAGGCCAGGCTTGAGACTCACTGCTGGGAGATTTGGGCTGTAAATTCCTGTACGAATCAGTGTCCTGCTCACTGTCCCTGCAGGGTATGGAACGGGGAGGAGACACTGAAGTCATGATGGGAGGTGTCACACCTGGTCTTTGCCAAACAGCCACCTTCACATTGCTTAAACCTGATCATGGGTCCTGCTGAAGATCAGGAACTGGACTTACAAAAGCTGCCTCTAAACACCACAGTCTGCCTGGAGCAGAATAATTCAAAATACCAGTGTTTCTCACCTGAGAAAGATGTTGCATTTTTTCATTCATGGCAGAGCCACACACTCTGCTCTTGCTAGAAGCCATTGTCCAGTGAGAGGGTTCTAGAAATGAACCATAAAAAGGCCCAAAGCTTTTTATGAATTCCAGGTGTGTGGGACAAGACTTTCAAGAAGACAGTAACTTCAAGTGGAGCAGAAAGGATATAAATATTACAAGAGAGAGATGACATTAAAAATGGACTTAGAAAGAGAGGTGGGGCAATGGGTGTGAACAAAAGAGAAAGCTTAGGTTAGAGAATGGTAGAGCCATGCACAGTGATGGGCTCAGCAGGGGAAGTGAAGAGAGAAAAAGAAGTGTTGTCAAATCTCTAAAGTAAAGTTGCAATAACTATGCCTTTTAAATTGATTTTCTGTAGAGTGACATCTCTGCTTTAGAGAATAGCACCTACAGAGAGGTTTTGTCTACCTCCCTGCTGATGAGAATGATTTATCTACAAAGATACAGAAATAATTTTCTTTGCTCTTCATGCCTTTAATTTCTACTTTTATCTACCTTTCATATTTTACCAAATCCAAAGTCTTTTATGGCATCATCAGTCTGCTTCCATGGGGAAGACAAATACCAAGGATTGAGGGAGGGTAATTCTTTACAGTACAGATAATTCTTTCTGAAGACAGAGATTCCTCATCCCTGGAACATTTATTTAGGAATTGTAATGCATGTTTGTTAATTAACTTTTACCTATGTTTACTCAAAAGAAAAGACAAACTATTGCAGATCACTCCTGTTATGAATTAAGAAAATATGTACTACTGCATTTTTAAATTAAATTATTTAAAAAGAAAACAGGTAGACATATATAACAAAAGGGAAAGGGAAAGGGGAGAGGAGAGGAGAGGAGAGGGAAGAGAAGAGAAGAGAAGAGAAGAGACAAGAAGAGACAAGAAGAAAAGAAAAGAAAAGGAAAAGGAAAAAGAAAGAAAAAAAAAAAAAAAGAAGGAAAAGTGAAAGAAAACGGAATTGAACCACAATTTTCCAAACAAGATTATCCTCTTTAAGATTTATATCATTACAGGCTGAATTAAAGCTGTGACCAAAAATTGTGAAACATGGAAAATGTCCTATGTCTCAATGCTCTGGTTTTGAAAAGGTTGTTGGCTTTCACAAGATAGGTAAAGATGGAGAGACTGAACAGGATGCATCACAGGTGAAGAATGCTGTGGAATATATGGAAAATTATAGCAGCACATAGAGGAATTACTGGAATCTGCAAGATATCAAGGAATTCTGCATTCTATGGTATTTCCTGTGGAGGGTGATCTCACATCACTTAAAAAAATCCCATTAATTTCTACTACTCATTGCCATGTATGAAACCATATAAATAAAGCAATATAAGAATGTTGTGTCCCAGGTACCACCTACTGCTCTGTGCTGAAAATACCAATAACAACCTATTGCATTTCTTATACCTAAACATATCATATCTAACCTGAAAGTATGCAATTTTATAGTATGTGCTGCACCTTTTTGCCATTATGCATTAATCTTTTTTAGATCCAAGACATGTAATACATAAATTAATACAAAAAATGAAGCCAAGACTGGAAGTGATGGAAGACAAATTTCACTGCTGAGGTCTATTGCAAGTGATGCATTATATCTTTAGGCAGCAATAAAGGTAATGATTTCAGAACTCTAAAATGAGATTTCTAGAGTTATGTTCACAAAAATTCTTCTCATCTTCACATTCTGAGCAAAAAACTTCATTAGCAAAGGTGCAATGTTATAACTTTTTGAAAAACTACCATGGGTAGAAAATAAATGAAAGTAATGTCACCTGTTTACTATTTCATAGCAGTTACCCAAGTGCTCTAAAAATCTATTCTGAAGAAAAAGAATCTAACATTTATTGTATAATATTATTGTAGAAATAAAGATTTTCTTTAGAAAATTGTTGACTTTAATTTTTTTAGAAAACAATGAAATTAAGTGATCAAGTGTTAAAATATGTCAACATTTCAAAAAAGAACATATTAGATTCAATTTCAAATATGAATTTGTATCTAGAAATTTATTATGAAATGAATATTGTGACATTAAAAATAAATTTTTTACATAAATTTAAAAATGTGGGCATTTAAGAAGAAAACATTTTATTGAGATTCTATTTCTTGAACACTTTCCTCCTATATATTGGCAGAATTCTATTCTACTAATCAAGACAACTTATTTACCCTTACATGTATGCTTTATCTGGCCCATTCTTTCAAACGGACTGATCCATAGGTGAACTAATTATATAATTACAAGTTTTAGCATTGTAAATGCCATTTTTATAAAGTGCTTTCACAGCTTGGCATTTTAAACTCTCCAATAAGGGTCTCAAAAGATATGTACACACCCCTCTCTTTACTTTCTTTAAGTCCCAAAGCTCCAAAGCTGCTTTTGAGCTGCTACTCAAACCTACGATTACATAAATCTTGGTGTTTAATCTTCTGCATGTCAACATTTGCAGAAACACTTTTATGCTGAAACTGCTCTAGAGAAAGACACTTCAGAGTCATAGGTTAAGCCAAAGCTTAAGAGCATTCAAAATAATTTCTCGAATTACCCGGTAAAATAATTCAGTGATACTGTGATCTGACCACCTCTGTCTTAAGTTAAGAGCACTGTTTGACATTGATTAGCAGTGCTACTTGGTTAAGGTAAAACGAGGAAATGCAGCTGCACATGGAAGAACAGCTGGGCATCCCCAACATGTGTCTCTCAGGGCACAGGTAAGTTAAAGGAAACACAAAAGAGGTGTGTAGCAAGAGGACAAAAACAGTCAGAGGGTTTTAGGGGTGGCTGTTTGACGAGCATAGCCATGGATCCAGTGCCCATGGACCTGCTATTAAATAGGCAGATCAAGACAGCTCCAAAAGCATTCATTACATAAGATGGATTTCTCAAAATCAACTCAAGTGTGGACTTGATATTTTGCTACTTAGGTACTAAAGTCAAAGTTGCCTCAGTAGAAAAGACTAATGGCTATGGAAAGGTATTGATTTAGCAGACAACTGGCTTCTGAAGATACTACTACCAAAGAACCATTTGTCCCTGCTTCTCCTTTGCACTGCCATCTGAAAAGCTCTGTCAATAGTGGTTCTTCTGGCTTTAATTTTGGCTTTAACCAAGACAATAGATTTAAGCAAGATTACTTTAAACTGAAGTTATGGATGAACTTTTTGTACTTTATCTAAGGTACAGCTAGTGATCACTTAATCAACAGGATAAGAACTTGTTCTAGAAGGGTACCAAGAACCTTCTTACAATGGTAGTATTTCAGATCTATTTCCCATCTTATATTTTGGCAGGAACACTGCAGGCAGAGGCCAGCATTAGCCTAGTTATACTGTTTCTGCTGTATGGATTACTTCAGTTTTTTCTGCACATCACTGCAGAGCAGTCCAGAGTTTGGAAAGCTAATAGAATCTTGAATGGCACAGAATTTTTGCAAATGTTTGTCATATATTTAATAATAAATATAGTGCAGAATTTATTTCTAATTTTCATCTTTGATAGAATAGCTTTTATATTGCAACTGTCATGTATCTGATGGTTCAGTTCCTATTTTGCATTTCTAATACATAGTTATATAGATATAAGTATGATGTAAGTATGTATTAGAAGAGTAATTCCAGTGCGTCTAAATTTGCAGCAATAATTTAGATATATTCATTTAAATATATATGGGGGTTTTTTTAAATAGTTTGTGGTAAGATAAGAAAAAATCCCTCATGAATTTGTCTTTAGTCTGAGACCATCCTAAGCCTACTGCAGTTATAACCAGGCTTATCAACTCCCTGCATAATTTCTCCTTTTCTACTGTCTCCTCTGAACCTTAAACATACACTTAAATGTACATTTGTTTCAAGATGAATCAGAAACCTGCACACTGCTCGTCACCTGCAGTAACCAAAGATGCTTTATAGTGCAGCTGTAAAGGTTACAGATGTGCAAGGACGTGCACATACACACTGTGAGGGGGGAGAGCTTGTGCTGTGAGTGAAGCCATGGGCACAGCAGCACGGTAAAACAGCCTCACTTTTGCAGGTTGTGTTCCTTCAGTGGTTTGTTGGCATAGCTTATGACAGTGCTTTATATTCATTTCAAGCCTGGGGGAAGAACAAAGCTTGAAAGATGCTTTGCTGGTAAGTTTTCGTTCCTTGAAATATGTAAGTAAAATGGAACATATTACTTTTTTCCCCCTAGGGGTCTGATAATTATATTTAATCATTCATTTTACATTGAAAATACATCATATACATTTGGAAATAACTTATGATAAGCAAAAAGATAAAATAATTTTTTTTCTCCTTTGAGTTTAGTTAGGTGTAAAAATAAAAAATATTATGGAAGAAGATATTATTTTAGGAGAAATTTATTACAATACTAGTGAAGTTAAAATCAGAAGTTAAGGTAAAAGCAAGGCATGTGTGTGAACTTACAAGCCACAGAAAACATAACATAACTGGTGATGAAATAGAAAAGAAAATGTGAAGACTAAAACGTTTCCATAGCAATGCACTACTATTAATTCCTCTTGAGGGGAAAAATTCTCCAGAATGAGAACACGCTAACAAAAATGGACGTAAATATATTACAGAGGTTTCATTCTCTAAATTTCTTTCATGATTTCACTTTATAAGACTTCAGATCTATTAGTGAAATGTGAAACAAGGCTCTACGGTGTAGCACATAGAGAAAATAAAACAGCATCAGTTCTAAAATAGAACACATTCATAAAGGTGAAGAAAGAGTGAAACAACCTGAAGGACACAAACTTTGTTAATGAAATGCAGAAACCATTATTTTTCTTTATTACATTTTTCTTCTACTAACTGCAAGAAGAATGGAGATAAAATTCAGGTTTACCTCTACACATTCCATATTTCATAGTTAGCTGAAGGTATATACAATCTTTTATACAAGTACCAAGGTTACTGTTTTAAATAACATTAGTGTTTTACTGGTGTGTTCCGAACTGTTATGATGGTGTAGAGCAGCCAGGTCACAAGTTACATTTTCCTCATTTGCCCTACTTTTCCTCCTTTCCCTTGTCTTTCACATCCAATGTGGTAGGGATGATATGGAAACACTGTCTTCCTAACTATCTCAACTACGAAATATAATAATTCATCACCATTCCATAGCACAAAGGATCTTGAAATAAAATCTTTTTATATCAAAATCTAGATCATGATTATTATTTATTATTGTAAATAACAACACATGTCATTTTGGTCAAATAGAAAAATACTTGACTTCTGTATCCTGACTTTGGTAGGAATTTTCCCCCACTGAAATGTTTCTTTTTAGCATTGTTTTTAAAAATATGTTAGGCAAACTCACTGGCCCAGGACTTCCACCCAGCACCATTTTAAAGAAGCAAGCCACCTTAAAAGGAGAAATTCAGAACCAAATTCTATTCCTATGTATCTCATTTTCATGTTTGCTCCTCTGAGAAGATAATTACTTTCTGCAAGACACTCGGTCTAAAATTCATTCAAATTTTGGATCTGTTTGATTTCATTCCTTAGCCCATGAATGTTTCATGTTCATATAATGAATTTGTCAGGTGTGGCAATTTGAGAGAACTGGTCTCACTAAAGTTAGTGCAAGATAACACTTTAATATTCATACAAGACTGATCCAAAATTTCCTATCAGGTAAAACATAAATATTGATCCATGGTTCGTACTGAATTTGTATTGTATCAAAATAATAGATCAAGTACTATTCTTGTCTGTCTATTGTCTCAGGTTAGTCTAATTCTCAGCATTTTCAAACCTCTTTAAAAATAAATATCTTTGCTTTTGTGTATGGCATGGTCACTGTCTGGAAATTTTTGAGTTGATTGTGGTACCTTAAGAAAAATATTTATCTTAGGTCCTGGGTCCCTAGAGCCTACTACTTTTTTAGTGATGTCTCACAAAGAAAAGAAAGAAAAGAAAGAAAAGAGAATATGTTGTGTTGATACTGTCTCTCTTATGATCTCTAATAGTTAACAAGTCATACGAAGAAAACCATCTCTGGAGGTCATGTCTGAAAAAAAATTTTGCAATATTTTATTCAGCTGTGACATACATTTTGGAGAGTCAAGGAATATTCTGCAAATTGGTAAATTATCAAGAACAGCTGTCACTTTATATAAATGCACATGAGTATTTGCAAAGTAATTCACTAATGGAGTAATACATTTCTCAGTGTAAATATGATTTAGTAAACAAATGAGGAAAATTGCTTCCTTTGATAATGACATCAAAATTGGCATTTTTGCAAATTAAGACTGGTAAAGAAAAGAGATCTGCTCAAAGCTGTTACCTTTTTAAGCCTAGTCACAGCTCAAAAGCACTGATTCTTTTTAATAGGACATAAAAATTTCCAAATTAAATGGAATCATGTCTATGTAGAAAGAAGGGCATAACGGACAAAATTATATATTATAGTTCTTTGAGTGTGATATCAATCTCATAGAGCAGTGCACTCCAGAGGTATACAATGATTTCACAGGCAATCAGTCCACATTTACAGAGATGTTGCAGAGTGGAAATATGTTCTTAGAATTTTAAAGCAAATTTCAATAAATTCTGTAATTCTATCGAAATGAATGTGTTTGGATAGACAAAAGATCAAAGTACATTTCTGTCAGAGATTATTTAAAATACATCTAATGCAAGAATGGATATACATGTTAACCAAGGGGTACTTATTTGAGCATTTGACTCATTTTTTCCTTTCAATTTTTTATTTGTTAGTATGTTTTGCTTCCCTGTCTTGCTTTTAGGATTCAATGAAATTGGGGTGAGAACTGAAATTTGTGCTCCACAAAATGCAGAGAATAGCTTTTGTGTCTGGTTGCACCTCTTGTTTTCAGGTAACCTGAATTTCTGGGACCATGAAACCTTCTGACTCCTCAATTCTGGTGATATGAATTGGCTACTATTATTGATGTTCTGACCCCTCTAATTTCCTGTATCTATGGACTCCAAGAATGGTTTTCCTGTTACGTTGTTATTGTTAACAGCTCACTCTCACAATGTGGGGAATACTTCACCCAGAGGGATGATGTCTCTTAGCTGTGTGTTGTGAAATATTGTATTTTGGTCTTCTGAAAAGTCAAAACATTCTAATGAAGCTTGATGACAATTTGATAATAGCTTGGTAATTTCCACCTATTCTTCACTCCCATGAAAATACTTACCTTCTATGTCTGGATCCTGCTCTGAAAATTCTCTTCCAGCTATGATCCATGTTTTCATTTTCTGTGCTCATCATATTCCAAAGTATCTATTCTGGTAAAATTTATAGTGTATTTTCTCTCTGTGTCAGCCAAACTTTTTTAACATAATGGTCAAATTTCAAAAATGTATTTGCAACTTGATATACTAACATAAGACAGATAACAAAAGAAATTTCTCTGTTACTCCTTCTAAATTTGACCTGGACTTAAAATGCTATGATCAGTTGGAGAATTTGGCCTCATAAAAGCAATGTGTTTTGTGAAATTCCAATTTTTTAACCCTTTTACGATCTCCAATTTCTAATATATTCAAACAATAAGAAAAATATATCAAAGAGTAAGATTCTTGACCAGGCTTTTATGAGTAATTACCACAGGCAGCCTTTTATTGAGCATAAAAATACATAAAAAACCATAAATAGATATAAAATACTTAATGGAAAATCAACCTGAAGTATTTTATAAAAAAAAATAGATGATTAATTTCCTAGAAGAAGCCTGATTTGAAGGCAGTCCTCAACTATGTATGTGTATACCTCTCTTAATTCACTATAAATGTATTTAGAGTCATATAATCATTAAGGCCAGAAGATATCTCCAAGATCACCAAGCCCAACCTTTGCCCAAAGCCCACCATGTCAACATAAATCTCAAGGCTAAGTGCCATATCCAGTCATTTCCTGAACTCTTCCAGGGATGGTAACTCCACCACTTCCCTGGGCAGCCTGTTCCAATGCTTAGCTACTCCTTCAGTGAAGAAATTTCTCCTGATGTCCAGCCTGAACTTCCCCTGGCACAGCTTGAGGCCATTTCTTCTTATCCTATCACTAGTTCCTTGGGAGAAGAGACCAACCTGCATCTCACTGCAGCCTCCTTTCAGGGAGTTGTAGAGAAGGATAAGGTCTCCCCTGAGCATCCTTTTCTCCAGGCTAAACAACCCCAACCTCCTCAGCTGTTCCTCACAAGACATTTTCTTCAGACCCTTCACCACCTCTGTTGCTCAGAACTGGACAGAGGGGTCAAGATGTGGCCTCAGCAGTGCCTGGTCCTGCTGGCCACACTATTGCTGATGCAGGTCAGGATGCCATTGGCCTTTTTGTCCACCTGGGCACACACAGGCTCATGCCCAGCCATCTGTTGACTATCACCCCCAGGTCCTTTTCCACCAGACAGCTTTCCAGCCACTTTTCCCTGTAGTGCAGCCTGGGGTTGTTGTGGCCCAAGTGCAGGACCTGGCACATGGCCCTGTTGAATTCCATACAATTGGCCTCAACCCATCAATCCAGCCTGTCCAGATCCCTCTGCAGAGCCTTCCTGCCCTCCTCCAGCAGACCAACACTCCCACCCAATTCAGTGTTGTCTGTGAACTTATCAAGAGTTCACTGGATTTCCTTATGCAGACCATTGATCAAGATATTAAACATCCCTGGCCCCATAAACCTTGACATGTCACCATGATATGTGTTTTAAATGAGGAAATTTAGATGTAGCATAAGCATTATGAAGTGTACAGCAGATGACACTTCATAAATAACCATCACATTAACCTTATATTTTTTTCTCAGCTCTAGGGAACAGGATTTCAGATGTTCAACATGAACCAAACTGAATTGCAGCTGTCACATCTGCAATAAAAAGAAAGACATGACTGAGAGTTTTTTGATGGGTCACTAGTTTTTACTTCTGTGTATAATCTGCCTGTGATATTTTCTGTCATTTTCTATGCTTTCCAGTCTCAAGACTTTTTCCCTTTCAGAGGCATTACTTCTATTTCTTTGTAAAAAAAAGTGTTCAGGACTGCCTTCAAATCAAGTTTCTTCAATACATTCAATTTACAGGGTAAAGATATTTGTAAACAATTTCAAAGGTATATGCCTACCTGAAGCTCTGTGGAAATTTTGTACTTTGGAGACCTATATATCTAAACTTAATAAACATGTTACTGTATCAGTAAGGATAAATAAATACATTATTATGAAATTTAGAATAGTTAAATATCCTTTGAATTTCACTCACATGCAAATTCACTGTGACATGTATTTTAAAAGAGAATTTAGATCTAACACATATATTATGAACTGTATAGCAGATGACACACCATAAATCAGCAACTGTCATTTCACAACAGAAGTTTTATACCCTCAAAAATGACATGTAAAGTATACTTGCACTTATTACCTTTTTCTGCAATATATTTCTATGAGAGTATAATATGCAAAAATTTTCAGACTCCTTGCTAAACAATTCTGTATTCTTAACTTTATATTCATTATTTAGTACCATGGTCTCCACACATACAAAAAGAAAACATTAAATTAACATCCAAAATATATTTCTGCAGTCCATAGGAATACTTTTATTCAACTAGTAGAGTTAATATTCATGTTGGTAGAGTCCAGAATAACTTTCTTTAAAGGCTATATAAAAAGGATTAAATCACTGGAATGCAGAAAATTGGGCATTAAATCTAAAATGTCATTCCTCACTGAGCCTGTTGTGCTTAGGTTTCCAGTTGACCTAAGAAGCTCAAAATATAGAGGAATGAGTTTCCATTCACTCAAATTAGAAAAGGCAAATAGTACAAACCTGTGGAATACTGACATAACGGGAAAACAAAAACCCTAAAACCAAATGGCTAGTATTCTTAGACTGTATTTCTCCTTTCCCTCCTGTGTTCATCTTGCACAACCAGTGTAACTGAGAAGAAGGATGTGGTATTCTCAGTAGAGGCAGTTGAAGATGTGGCTCTTCCATGGTATGTTCACTCTGATCCTTCATGGATATTTCTGCCCCTTCAGCAAAAGGGACAAGACAGGGAATGGGTGAGATTTTTAGCAGCCATATTTTGCAGAGTAGTGTTTCAGGACAGAAGCTGATGAGTGCAGTTGATGTGATCCAGCTGACCAAAACCTGTATCTCTGTGTGGAGGGACTCTGGAACACAGGACCAGCTGTCCTGGCAATGTTTAGGTAACTCTTCAGAAGAGGAACAGGACAACTGTATTAATCCTACTCCTACTAACTGTTCTTGGCCATGATCCCAATTTACATTTTTTTTCTCTTATTAAACGTACAAGAAAATATTCTTCTATTTTATATATTCTATATTTTATCATATATTCTTATATGTTCATATCCTATGAGAAAATATTTTAAAATATCTAATGACCCACCAAGCACATTCCTAACACATAGTAGATCCTCTTTCTAGGCAGTACTATCTGACCTCTTTGAGATGTTTTTGGGAATAACTTTTATGGTAATAATTGAAGCAACTGGTCCTTTTTACTAATGTAAAAGTAATGCATTAATTATTAAATATAAATATATTTTGTCTTTATTATGAATTGTTATTGATCCCCAAAGTTTATACAATCCTCCCTTTCTTTGACTGCTTTATTAGTGATTTTCTGGCTAGTGTGAGACTCTAGGAAATGCTTCTATCACACCAGTGCACTCAAACATTAACAGTTTCCGTGGAAACCACTACAGGTCTATAAAGTTTTTGCCCTCCTATTCTCCTTGCCCCTTCTGTACCCATGAGACCCAAGAAACTGAACACTGTTAAGTGGTCTACTACAATTATTTTAAAACTGACATAGGTAGGTACAAGAGTACTTTGATGTTTGCCAACTATCCTGAAGTGTCTCTTGACAAAATCCAAAGGTTAAGGCAGATAGAAAAGAAAAAAGATATTTGCCTAATTTAAATGTAAACATCTCATTTACTGTTTCTGAAAGTGACAAAAAAAAAATCTACTACTTTGATATGCACATTTTGCCTTTGATATGAACAACTCTCATATTAAATTCCTGAAACAGAAAGTGCTATTACAGCAATTTAGAATATGTTCCTTTCATTCTGTCAAACCAGATTAAAGGGGACTAGTATGAGAGATGCCTACATTTACAATTGATCAGATAATGGTTCTGCTGTTAGAGAGTATAATTTCTCTATAATGGAAAAATTTTGCTTACATTTTCTTTTTCTTGAGAAGAATAAGGTAGGGTTTTTTCTCTTCTCCATCTTTTCCAAGTTTTCTACTCACATCTCAAATCTTGGAGATATACTCAAATATTTTCACAAAGTTTGGGACAGTAAAGATGGGATGAGAAAGATTAGGACAAGAATGCCTCTGTCTACTTCAAGCCTTTCTGAAAAACTCAACCAGTTACCTTGTTAGCCCTCTGTTTTTTACACAGTGCAGTAGCAGTAGAAAAATGCCACTGAAATTTTCCCCAAAACTTCAGTAATATCTGAAAGGTCTGTGGAAGACAGATTTTAGGCATGTGTCAATCTGTAAAGGCCTCCATATGTAAGGGATTGGGATAGAATTCTTCCTTTATCTTGCAAGTTATTTTTAACTACTTTTGATGGTTTGAATATTGTGATGTCTGTAGGTAGGTTTCCCCAAATAATTCCATGCTTGCTTTTTTTTTTGTTTCCAATTTCAGAAGGAAGGGATGCCAGAAATGTGAGTTTGTCATGACTATGTAATAGAGTCAGCATTTAGCTGACTTGCCTCCACATACAGTTGAAGGACTTAGTCAGCTTTTCTAGTCAGTGATGAGAACAGGTTTTGTTTTTCCTCTGTGGAAAGAGGGCTTTCCATTTAAATCCATTGTGATGGCATTCTTTTCTCTATGGAATCTGGTGGGCCATACAAAAAAGAAATGCATGGATGGAAGTGACATGTTGACTTTCCAGAGATTTCCATGCAACCTCATTTTGCTATTTCCTCACAGTATTCATACACAGAGTTTTGCACTGGATCTGACAGTTACAAAGATTTAGTTACAAATTCCTACTCTGACATTTTCCTGCTAGGTATGCACTTCACAGATGACTACAAAACCACTACGTTTGACTCTAACACTCTTTGGGGATGATGCCAAAAATCACAAAATCAATTAGAAACTGGTTCTTCAAACTTTACTTTTTTATCTTGTGCTCAGTTTGAATTCTATTCTTCCTGCTGGATCTGAAGCTACTGACAGCCTCCCTGCTGTGATAAGATTTTAACCTATTCACATGTCCAGTTTTTGGTGTGGCCTTGCTATAAAAGGGTTTTTAAACTTTATTAGTAATATTATTAACCTTTTTCACCACATCAATAGACTTTCCCCAACAATTCTGAAACTGCTGATATTTAACAAGAATGAAGAATTTGAACTTCAAGCTCCATGTGTTTACCTGAGTTTTTATAATAAATTCCTTGTCAAAGTACAGCTCTATAAACCCATAATGTAAGGTAAATTAATGTCAACCCACTGAGTATATATAAGGCTTTCTTCAGCCTCCTGTTCAGTCCTATTCTCTCCAAAATCTCTAATGCCATCCAAATTTCTTTTTTTTCCATTTAGATAGGTGATTAAATCAGATTGTATGTCAGTTTCTCAAGGGAGCACAAGCACTGTGAAATTGTAACTTAATCACTTTCTGCTTCAAAAGTGTTCATGGGACTCTCTTAGTCTAACTATTTGTTTTACCCCACTTAGTTGCATAAATCCTTAAAAACTTGTCTGAAAGTATGTTTCTCCAACTTTGACAATTAGTGAAATATAAATCTTGTTACTATTTCAACCTCTGCATTAGGAAAAGGATAGCATTTGCAGTGCAAATATCAGATGACCACAAACACATCTTTTGTGGTGATCACAGAATAAACCAACCATATGCAGCAAGACTACAGGGAATGGCTCCTGGAAGGGGATGACAGCAGTGTCAAGTAAATCTCTTGTTTTCCACCTGATGTGTCTGAGAACATCAACTTCTGATTACAGGCAGCAGTTTTTCATTTCTCTATGCCCATCGTACCAATATTTGATTGAGCATTTTATAAGCTTTATCTGAGTTATGCATGATATCTCATACACTCTCTTGATGGATTATAGGTATATTTTCCTAGATGAATGCTGCTGTGCAAGAACAGACTTCTAGGAACTATATCTCCATATTTTCCCTTAATATTTTGGGCTTAGATTCATAGCTTGGTGAGAAGGTTTTTCTGGGTTCTGGAAAAAACTGCAGGAGTTATTTCTATACAGATGTTAAGTTCATGCAGTCCTTGTCTCATGTATTTCATTTTATGCTTGAATATGCCTCAGGTATTCTTTAGTTTTCTTTTTCCTATTTGTAATGTTATTCCTGTAGCATAAGCCTCTTTCCCCCCATACATATTTGTCTTTCTGAAGTCTAAAGACAAGCAGTGGGTACTTATTCCACTAAAAAAATTTAGATTAACTAATTAAGACAGATTAAAAAAAAAATCACTGCAAAAGTATTTTCATTCACCTGGGGAAATCACTCTGTCCTTATAACTTGCCACACACATGCATTTTTCTCCTTTGACCTCACCTCCCAAAGCTATGCATTGGAATATTCATCTGCTCTCAGAGAAAGAGACACAAGATAGTTTTCATCAAGGAGATTTAAACACAACCGTCATAGATGTTTCTTTTTGTAAAGTAGTTCTGTGTTGTTTTACCATGGTCTGACATAACGCAGCATTTGCCATCTTCACAGAATAAGAGGATTCCTGACTTGAAAGCATAAATTCCTACAGCTGAAGAGAAGAGCTTAGTAACCCAGCTGTACTAATTGTGTGAATGCAACAGGTGTTGTGGATCAAATACACAGAGGAAAATTAATACTGGTATTGCACTAGAACAGTAAATAAAGGATACCACTTGAAAAAAAAAGTTAAAATTCATGTTTAATTTTTTCTTTGCTACTGATAGTACTAGTTGTTAGAGATATCACAATCACATTTGATTTTTTTTAGTTTATTTTGTGTTTGTATTGCAATGTGTGTCAGAATCTGTAAATTCTCAGAAAATGTATGTTTATGTATTAGAAACAAGGCTATACATATCAATTGAGCACGATAAATATTTGCAGTCATAGAAAAGAATGCTTGTTCTTATAATAGCTATTGTATTATTACCCAAGGAGAGTAGTGGTGAGGATAAAAGCACAGGTACATAAAACTTCATAATATGTGCCTGTGATGAATTTGCTGGTGGTTCTGGATGGAAAATACTCTGTAGCAGTATGAAAATCCAGGCAGCTCAGAAGGCCTAGAGGTATTTGCATAATGCCATGACCTATTTTTTTATATGTTCATCAAAATATATGAAAAGATTCTGAGTTAGGAATAATTTCTTTTGTTCCTATAGCCTATGGTTCTGACAGCCAAATTAAGTATAATATCTTAGTATTGCTTTTCTTTACCATCTAAAATATTGATACAAGATTGACTAAATATCCCTTGTAAAGTCTGTAGAGCCCAGAGGTTATTAAGAAATCCTGGTTTTGTCTTCAGGGGTTTCAGTCTCCTTTCCATACCTACAGATATCTTTTGTGCACTCAGCTTTTGAAGGATGGATCTTTTTCAAAGCTGAGGGGGAGGAATGCTAATAAATCACATCTTTATGAAATATTCATTAATTCAGCGGGTTCTTTACAAGGCTGCTGCCAAGGCAGCGCAGGGTGACGAATTACATTTTACACACAGAGGAAATGGTTGACAAGATACATTGTCTATATAGAGGGTTTCCTGAGTGGTCACATACAAAGCTAACCAACAAAAGTTGTTTACACTATTAAGTAAGCAAGACAAAAATGCAGCCTGTGTATATCCTTGCCAAGTTCCCCTGCCTCCTCTTTCGTGAAGCGTTTTTCCTTCTGGCTTAGTTTTACTTTGTAACAAATTTTGTTCTTGTGAGATGCTTTAGGTAGAATGCCAGTGGAATGAAATCAGATGGTAAGAAAAAAACGAGCCAGCCTTGTGGTCTTTGTTACATTTTATAAGAGGATGTGGACTTGCTATAAGGTCTCCATATGTCAGCAGTCATCAGAATCACAGTGCACAAAAACAAACTGAATGTTCATTCACTAGAAAGTGAAATGGAATCTCTTTCTTGATTGCCTCTTTCATCTCTTTCAGACTCTGAAAGCAACCCCTGGGTAGCAAGGACACTGGAATCAGTACGGCCACGCTCCATCTTGCCCACAGTTGTGCCCTGACACAACATCATGAGAGAGAGGATGGTGTTCTTGTGAAAGCACTCAAAGGGCACATCTTTCATTAAAAGGTACGTAGCTTTTGACTGGCTCAGTGAAAGAGGAATGACACAGATTTACAAAGACTCAGAGGTAAAGGCTGCAGAAAGCAGCCATTAAAATGTAATGGAACCCTCTCCCTTCAGCAGAGTGTACAAAGTATTGAAGAACTGGGTTTTGTCCCAGACATGAAAGAAGACAAGATACAAAGACTGTGACTTAATGAGATTGCATCTTTATTAACTCATCTGGAAGTTATGCAGATCATCTTTATGATTGCCACTTTCTGGAGAGCAAACTACACCATGTTAAAAATCTACACCCTCTGGGCTTTTACCAGGGTGTTTGTCCTGCTCTCTGTATATATGAAAGTAAAGGCAGAGGTTGAAAAAAGAAATATCTCCCAACTCACCACAATGCTTTTTTATTTTGTTGATACAGTTACTATAGTTGTAGGGCTTTTTGGGGTTTTATGTCTTTGTCTTAAACTTCCAAAAGACATACACAGTTTGAGAACAACATGTCTGTCCTACTCTGAAAATAAAATAAGCTTCTCTTAATTTTCATATTACCTCCCTTTCATATAATCATAGAATGGTTTGGGTTGAAAAGAATCTTAAAAACCATCTAGTTCAAACCCCCCACCATGTTCAGGGATGCCATTCACTAGAGCAGGTTTCTTGAGACCCCCATCTTGACTGGTCTTGAGCAGTTCCAGGAATCTTCTCTGGTCAACCTCTTCCAGTGCCTCACCAGAATCTGAATAAAGAATTTGTTCCTTATATCTGATCTAAATCTCTCCTCTTTTGTTTTAAAACTGTTCTGCTTTGTCCTCTCACTATCAGGCTGCACAAAAAGTTGCTCTCCTCTTTCTCAAAAACACTCTTTAGGTATTGTAAGGCTGCAGTGAGATGTCCCCAGAGACTTCTCCTCCCCAGGCTAAACAACCCCAACTCTCTCAGCCTGTCTTCACAGGAGAAGTGCTCCAGCCCTTGGATCATCTTCCTGGCCCTCCTCTGGACTTGCTCCAACAGGTCCATGTCCTTCTCATGTTGAGGGTCCCAGATGTGTATGTAGTACTCCAGATTGAGACTCCTGAGATCAGAGCAGAAGGGCAGAATCACCTCCAACCTGCTGGTCACGCTGCTCTTGGTGCAGCCCAGGATACAATTGGCTTCTGGGCTGCCAGTGCACACTGTTGGCTCAAGCTCAGCCTTTCATCCTCTAGAACCCACAAGTCCTTCTCCACGGGACTGTTCTCTTTGAGTTCTCTCAGTCTCTACCCATGCCTGGGATTGCACTGACTCAGCTGCAGAAGCTTGTATTTAGACTAGATGAACTTCACGAGGTTATCATGGGCCCACTCCTCAAGTTTGTCCAGGTTCCCCTCGATGGCATCCCTTCTTCCCTCTGTTGTGCCAACTGCAATGCTCAGCTTCACCTTGTCTGCAACTTGCTGAGGGTGCACTCTTCATCTGTGTCACTGATGAAGATATTTCCATAAGCAATGTTTGTGCTTGATTTCAAAAACCTTTAAAAGAAACTCAACCCTGAGCCTTCTGTATTAGACAGGGGAGAATGGTTGTTATATGAGGTCCTACCAGTATTTTAAAACTGGGAACATTCTTTTCTTAGCTCTGTCACAGGCAGCCACTGTGTACTTTTATGTCTGGTGGCTGATGGGAAGATTTTGGATTCTGAATGAAGTTTATGATGGTAAACAGTGTATACTTGATTTTTTCCCAATAAATCTTGATTTATGCACTAAGGATCAATTCAGAATCTAATCAAAGACTTAAGGAGCACTTTGAATGGGTTTTAAGACTGCAGTATATTTTAAAGTGCTTACCTGAGGCCAAACTCAGCTGATACCTTTGCAAATACCTTCTGTGAAATACCTTCTGTTTTCAAAATTGATGTGTACATAATTGAGAAAAAAAAATTTACAACCAAATTAAACAAAACCATTTGTTTAAGGAGCAAGAGAGTAAGGTATTAATTTTTGTTTCTTCTTTTTCATAGCCATGTGAGTTTCTGTTAACCTAGTTTCTGTTAACCCATTTATTTTGGAGAAAAATGATTCAGTACCTTAATCATTTTGGGTCAAGTTCTCCTGAACTTCACAACGTTGACATTCATGAGAATTAACTGGCAGAATTGAAAGGCACAACACCTATAATAAAAGGACAAACATTTTCCTTTATATAGCAGGGTCATGAGCAATGGATGTAGACAATGTTATTGAAATGCATGATAATTAAAAATAAGAAGTTGAAGAAGTAAGTCTAATGGGGAATGTTCTACAATTTGTTTCAGTTTCTAAGGTCAATTTACAACAAATTCAAATAAACGTACATTTGAATCCTTTTCAGATCACCAGGGAACAGACATCATTGAAATATCACTGAAGCATGTCATCTGGCTTTTCCTGTGCTCCTAATCCCCCATCCTTGAAATGTCCCTTGTATTGAGGTTATGAAAAGAGAGGTTCAGGAACAAATTTGGATATCCATATGCCTTCAAGAATTTGCAGATCTTTTTTCCCTTGGCACCATCTAGGCTGGACAAGCAGCCAGGAAATATGTCCCTGAACCTTTACTACTCCCTGCTGGGGGAAGATAGCTCCTCATTGGACAAATTAAGTCCCCATGCCCTTTATCAAGCTGGTTGCAGAATTTTCAAATGAAATAGGAAGTTAAATAATAATTAATACTTTCATAGATTTTACATATTTAAAGTAGAAAATAAATCAACTCTTTGAGCAAATTAGATTTTTCTTCAAATTTAATTTCTTTCTGTGATTTTTTTTAAATTTTTACTCTTATCATAAATTGTACAAGGTATTTGAGAACTTTTGAATTAGGGCTTATGATATCAGTATTCAAATATGTATATTTATTACTGACACTAAAATACTTCTCCCTGTGTTTTACTTTGTGAAAAGGCTACAGAAAATCCACAGTAGTATCACTTTGATAATATCTTATTCACACATATTTATGATGATGTTTACTTCTACAAATTCAAAGTTTGAGGGTTTTTGATTTAGCTAAACAAGGTGAAGATGTAATCTCACAAGAGACAGATTTTCACAGACTTTTTCCAGATGAGAGCAGTATCATAATCAGCTAAAGACATGAGCTTTCTCTTCAAAAATTATCAAAAGTATGATGAAAGGTTTTATTTTCTCTTTGAGGTCTCATATTAAGGAATGTAAATTGACCATGTCAGCTTCCAGATCTGATTAAGAAATCCATCTCCTAAAATTAGCACAAGTTCTCCAAATATGTACCAACCCCTGCCAGGACATTGACTACTGAAAATCTGATATGTGGTCTAGGGAAGGCTCATGGAGTTACCTTAGAGCAGCATCCTTAAGGCCACAGCTCAAGAGGAATTCAACAAAAAGATCAGGCCTAGCAATAACAGAAAACAGTGCATCTCTTTCATTTTCAGTGTTTTTTCTACATTGAATTGCTTAATGTTGCCCTCCCCCTGATCCACCCCAGGATCAAGATGTTCACACATTTACTGCATATTCACTTGCAGACAGCAAAAAACTTGTGCCACACATCTGCTTTCCTTTTGCTTTAGAGGAGGGAAGAAAGCCTAAGGATGCCTTCACTGTAAAGATTGTATTGAATACCTATATCTCTATTAATGGCATAAGTTTTGAATTAAAATATGTATGCTGATTTATATTTATCTTTTTTTTGTTGCTGTTGTTTTTACACTTCGGATAAGTAATTTGGGAATATAAACAAGAAAAGATTACATCATAGATAAAGTATTTAATCTTAAAACTGCCTTCACCAAGCATTATTATAAAATTCAGGAAGAAAGCAGGGCTTCAGGAAAGAAAACAAATTTAGAAAAAAAATATGTGTTCAAGGTATCAAATGGCAAATTGGGGTGATAGTCTTTATAGGTTCTGCAGTTTAATTCTTTGCAGTGTGTCTTGAAGAGTCTAGCAGTGGTGATTTATGTCACATCTCAAAAGTTGTGTTGCTGGATTTCTATTTGGAATTTACTCTGTGGGAGCACCTAAAGAGCTGAATAGACACTAGTTATTAACTCCTTCCACTGCATTTTTCCCAAAGAGCTATTTCTGTACACATGTGAATAAATGCACAATAATCCAACTAACACTAACTTCCTTGCCCTTTGGAGCCATCCTCCTTGGTGTTCATGATTATAAGCTCATCAAGTATGTTAATGTTAATCCTTTCTTATTTAATGTGAAAATTATCCAAGAACTCAAACATGGGAGAGGGAGTGCAATAAGCATGAGACTAGAATCAGTTGGTATTTTTTCTTATATAAGGAAAATATTTTAAAATTGTTCCTATTTTGTGTTTCTTCTCCCCAAAGAAGCAACACATAATAAAGTGTGCAGTAAGTAAAAAGACTGTTGTATGAATCAATATCAATTTTCTTCTTTCAACTCTTGAGTAATGTTGAAAGAAATACTTCAAAGAAATAATTTTGAAAGAAATAACCTTGAAAAATTACCTTGACAGGCAGACTCTTTTTTTCCATTTTTTTCCCATGTCTAACCTGTACTATTAAGCTGATTCACCTGTAAGCATGTTGACTTGATTCAACTTTAGCAGAGCAATAACAATGCAAATACTAGAATTTGGAGTGGGCTTTCTGACTAATCCAAGGGTAAATTTTACATTGGAATGACTGTCTTCCTTGGAGAAAGTGAGAAATAGTCTCTGTTCTGCTATTTGTCTGTTTTCCATGAATGTTGAGTTATCTGCAAAGATAAAGGGTGAGTATGTAATACCAAGATGTGCTAAGTCACTGTTTGAAGGTCTGTCTGCTGTGCCATGCTGCTTCCTCCTTCAGTGCTCAGTGGTTTTTCTCTTTTTTTTCTTTGTTGTTCCAACTCTCCTTTTGCAAAGAAGTACAGAAATCCTACATTTAGAACTTGATATATATTTAGTAATGGAGTTTTCACATAGATTTATAGGAAAGGTATTACCAACAGAAAGGATGTTATATGACTCATATTTGTACTTTATACTCACTAGGGTTGTGATGCTTAGGCTAATAATTATGTGTTGAATGTTAGGAGATGATAGTGCTGTGGAATTGGAAGCTCAAGAAAACATGAAAAAAAAGACATGTTTTAGGGGTCAGCATTTTAACTTTTCATGTTTCTTTTTTAAAGCTTCATCAGTAATTTGTAATCCAGAGACTATAATCTCTGCTAGAGAATCAGCGATTCCTGAAATACTGGCTCAGAGAAAAAATATCTAATCCATCTGTTAGCCTTTTCTGGCACAACTTGGAGTAAGAGGATCTAGAACAGGCTATTTCCAGTTCTGGGACAAAGAACAGGTGGGAAGACATATCCTGTGTTACCAGTGTGGACCCTACCCTTCTTTTTAGATAATGCATGAGAAGAAGTGACCCTCTTCTCTTGATCTTCTTTGCTAAAGAGTTTAGGGAGAGATGCTCAGTCCCCCTAACGCTGTTTCATTTAACAAGTTTGGAAAATAAATCAATAACTTAACTTATATTTGAAAGCCAAGATTTCCCTGGGTGTTGGCTTACATCCATTGCAAACATCTGGCATCTGTGATGGTATAGGAAATTTCAACATGAAAAAATAGATGTACTACTTTCATCTCTGATTCTCACACCTCACCACTAATGTGTCCCTTTAGTATTACAACATCCTAGTCACTGTCCATCCTTTTCACACAAGCCATCATCTCAGAATCAGAGTCTCCAGATTCTTCCACCAATTCCTATTGTAGTTTCTTCACTACCAAACTCTGCTTTCTATCAAAACAATGCAAGAAACAAAATATCCAAATATCATAGATAATGTCATACTGAGATCTCTTGGCCTTAATTTCAGGATTTGAAAAAAAATTGTTCATCATCCAGCTAATCAATGCTGCCTGATCACTGTTATCTTCCAGTTTAATCACACAGGAAGAAAAAGAGCATCATACTCTGCAATGACCTATACACTGCTAATTCTTTGAAGTTGTATGTGCAAATGATCAAGACTCATCTTCTCCCATATAATATTCACCTTGATAGAAATAGATGGTAGCAAACCACCTATATGGCACCTCTGCTAGGAAGGGTTCAGTTAAATGCTCTAGGATTGTACCTCTGTGATGACAGTATGACCCTTTAAGCCAATGAACTATTCAGACAACAAAGCCTTTTTTTTCACCCTTTCTGTATATGACCCTTCCCATCACTTTGTTAAATGTACATGTAGTGTTCTAGAGACAAAAAACCTTATATGAATGTCTTCAGGTTTGTGTCCTGAGGGTTATAGGCATTGTGCTCCAGCTAGAGAAAACTGAGTAATTACGTTTAGTGCAGGAACTGTTAGTACACAGTTTGGGATCACATAACACTACAATTTTTAAAAGGGTTTGATGATGTAATTTTGTGAACATCTAATTACAAAGGCCAAATTTTGTTCATCTAAAATCCCAGTGACAAAAGCAGCTTAAGGAAAATCCATATGGGATCCATGTGAAAATGCCTTTTAAACAGGATTCTTTTCTGTCTTAGTCATATAAAATGTGATTTTCTGTAGTTGTGTGAATTTGTCCTTGAAACCTTTATGCACTGGATTGCTGTCAAAAAACAGAAATGGGAGCAATAAAATGTATGTCTGATTATCAGTGTCTGGGAGAATCAGATATTTGATGTTTTCATCCCAGATACAAAATCAGTTATTTATAACTTTTTACTGATTTCTGCAATGTCTATACATTTTTATTATTATTTATGATTTTTTTCCTATTCTAATGAAGCAGATATAAAATATTATAAAAGCAGGTAGGTATCAGCCACTAGGGATATTTTAGGTTATGAAAGGAATGTATATATGTGCTTTTGGATGAATGTTTCTATATGTGTGTTCAAAGGAGAGAGCAGAAATAGATATCTAGAATTCCTTTGTTGCATTAATCTGTCCGACTGCATAGGCAATTCTCTGAGGAGGCTGTTGTATTAAAATTCTACCTCTGATTTTGCTAGGTTGCTGCAATTGCACAGTTAAAGATCTAGCAGAAATCTACTAATGCTCAAACTTAACAGTCAATGTTATTTACATTTTAACACTCCTGTGTGTTCAATTAATATCTTCTTTTAGGATCTGAGTGTGATGGTTAATGATGAGTCTTTGAACATTACCATAACACTGCTGTCCTACACCACTACCATGAGCCTGCAATGCAGCAAATTGTTGACAGCTATAACAAAGCATCACATCTGCCTTGTGAGCCCAGGATGCTGAAATGCTCTCTGTTGCTGCACAGTCGTGCAAATGCTATTTCTGTTTAATATTATCACTCGAAACAATCACATCAGTTGCTCACCTGGAATTGTTTCCCCCAATTTGTTTTCTTAAGCAATACCTATGAAGTTTCCTTACCTGAAAAATATTTGAAGATCTTCATATTTAATTGGAGTCTGTGATCCATGAATGTGTGAAAAAGTAGGTGATTTCTTTGCCATGTAAGTGATCTTTTGTAGCAGGGTAGCAAATACTAGCTAGATGACAGGTTGCTGCATTCTTACCTCATTTCCATTTAGCAACTGGACAAATGAAATGCAATAGTTGCTGTATATCTACTGATTTTCATCTCTAAATTAATGTAATCTGCTCTGCAGCAGTCATACTGTGAATACAAGGCTGTAAATTTAGCTGACTGCTTTTCCACAGAAAGCTGGTTCGTCTGAGTCTTCCCTGTTTATAGGTACATAAATTGAATCTTAGTCTCATGTGCAAGCATCACTGCTTTAAAAGTTATACCCAGTGCAGATTGGAATACTGATTCACTCCTGCACAGCTAGTTCTCATGTTAGACAGCTACATATGTACAGTGGCTTGCAAAACTGTTCAAATATCACAGTAATATCTTTAAAAATAGGACACTCCAAGAGAGGCAGTTTTCCACAACATTCAATTACAGGAGCTGCTAAAAACTAGAAACTAGTATATAAACACTGTTAGGCTGAACTGATGGCTCAACATAATTTCATTTAGCTTATTTTTGCATTGGTCTGGGCTGTTTTTTTTATTATGCCACTGTTGTAATAATGACCTCACCTTTGTTTTCATTAATCAATCTTGTTATTAATTTCAAAAGAGCAGAAATGGCTAATACCTTTAAAGTATTTATAAGACAAGAGTCACTCTGTAGTCCTTTCTCTGGGAACATCAGAATTCATCAAGAGCAGAAGATGAAGATTTGGTTTTGATGAAAAAAATGCAAATATGAAAACACCTCAAGCTGCTGTTTCAAGTATTCTGTCAGCTAGCACTGCTGCCTCAAGCAGCAGTCCTGACCTCCTTCTGTACCTGACAGCTTATTCTCACCCTGCTCTGCTTCCTCCCTTGGGCTAGCAGAAATGTTTGTGCTGCTGCTCATTGAACTAGATCAGGGAACTAATCAGAGCTAAAATTGCCTCTTTTTTCCCCGATTTTAACTTAGATGAGATTCTTAATTTGGTTCACCACAGGACTGAATGAGCAGGAAAATGATGCTGGCCCTATGAGAAAGGAAGGGTGAAATGCCAATTCAAGTAACATAAATGCTCCAAATTTATTTTACCTCATCCTTGAGTTCACACGTACAGAAATTTGAAATCTTCTGTTTGAGCTTAACTCCTTGATTGAACTTTTGATTAGCTAAGGGTTTTTTTTTCCAGAATAACCAGTGAACCTCCCCAGCCACCTCTACCATCTATAACACAAAGGAGTATCTGTAAACTGGATTATTCACAGTAAAGATACAGCATAATATAGTACACAGGGACAAGATGTCCAGTCTCATGACATCAGCAAGCACTTTCTAAAGATCTTCTCAGACACTTAAGGAACTCCATTTTAAAAACTTTCTTTTCCCTCAGATTTTACTACAGCTTTGTTAAAGAACCTGTCAGCTCTGATGGAAATTGCCTTCTAGGTCTATGGCTGACGGTATTCTTTGCATTAAAAATGAGAGCAACAGCTTAGATTTGAACCCTTTGCAGAAACCATCAACACTGTCTTACAGAAAAGCCTAGGAATCATTTAAAAGTGAGATATCAATATTCTTTCAGAGTGTTAGGCAATTAAAAATAGTTTCAAATAGTGTGTTTTGTTTATGTGGCAAAGTTTTGATAGCAAGGGGGCTTTAGAGGTGGCCTCTGTGAGAAGAGACTGGGGACTGTCCCCGTTTTGGGCACAGTCAGTTCGAGCTGGCTCCAAAATGGACTTGGTGCTGGCCAAGGCTGATCCCCATCAGCTGGGCTTCTGTGACAGCACCTTTAGAGCAAGGGAAAAAGTGCTGTGCAGCAGCTGAGAGAGAGAGAGAGAAGTGAGACAAATGTGAGAGAAACAACCTTGCAGACCCTAAGTGGGGTTAGTGAAGAAAACTGGAGAATCCTATGTAGTCCACAGAGGAGACCATAATGAAGTTCCCTGTTCCCCTGTAGCCTGTGAGAAGCCACACTGCAGCCTGTGGAGAGCTTCAGCTGGAGCAGGGGGATGTGCTCATGCAGCAGGAGGCTTTCTGGAAGAATGGTGGCCCATGGGGACCCATGCAAGGGCAGCCTGCTTTCTGGAGGACTGCAGCCCATGGAAAAGACCCATGATGAAGAAGGGGAAAAGTGTAAGGAGGAAGGAGAGGCAGGGATGAAGTGTTCTGAAATGACCATAACCCCCATTCCCCATCCCTTTTGTGCTGTTTGGGGTTGGGAGGAGGTAGAACAGTTGGGAATGAAGGAGTAAAATTGTACTTGGAAAGTGGAGGTGCAGGGAAAGAAGATGGTTTTAGTTATGGTTTTGTCACTCACTGTCTTTTTCTATTTTCATTAGCAATAAATTAAATTAGTCTTCCTAAAGTTTTCTCTTTTGCCTGTGATGTGATCTCACTGTCTTTAGCTTGAGCTGTGTGTTTGTTCCTGCTGTTTTCACTCCATGCCCTGCTGAGGAAGGGGAGTGAGAGAGTAGTTTGGTAGGCTACTGGCAACCAGAAGTAGTTAATCCACCACAGGTAGTAGTAAGTAACACATGGAAGTATATTTGCAGCATTTAGGTGAATTGATCTTGTAATATTTAAGACATTATTGTTCATTCTACAAAAAATTATCTGGTTTAGAGTGAAAACGTACTAGGATTCTGTACCTGTTAGAGATATTATTTGGGTCTAATTGTGATTAACCTATCAATTGAATCTTTTATTTAAGAACAGGTTTGAACTGATTTTCAAATTCCTTTTTTTCCAAGGCACTTGTAAATGATCTTGAGTAAAAAATAGGGTAGCTGCCATGTATCATCTTTTCTTGAAAAGTGTGTTTGCTGCATGAAAATTTTCATAAACAGAGATGCCTTTTTTCAGCTTAATTTTCCAATTCTTGAAACCAATTTGCTAAAAATCCAGTAGCCAACAAGCAAACACAAAACAAAAAACCCAGAACAACTAAAAGTTAGGAAATTGCTTTGAACTTGAGCTCAATGTATTGAATTTAATTTTGTTTCATATTCTTTCCTTTGAAACTTGGATTCAAATAGTTCATATTTAAAATATTCTCTGTGACCTGTCCCTATATTTGGTATGATTTAATAAGTAGAAATAAGGAAGGAGGTCCTAGCAAATTAATACAAGATGAACTCAAGTAGAGCAGCTATTAGAAGCATTATGTTTGTCATCCAGCACCTCTTAATTCAGAAAAGTGTACATTTACACACTTACTTTAGAATAAACAGTTTTATAAGAGCAATCCAACTACATCATAGTGATATTTCACCTTGAGTTTGACAAAGCTAAAATTATATTAACTTGTTTTGAGATTTGCAGTTCATTTACAAGATGTTTCATGAGCCTCTGCATGAAAACTCAGTAATGAATAGATTGTAATGAACCAAATATTTTTAAATGTTTCTGATTAATAGTCCTGGATTTCATGTCTTGAGAGGTTGGTGATGAGACTACCCTGGAGATTTTTATTTTCAAGAACTGGAATATAATTTTGTTGTGGTTGGTTGTTTGTTTTAGAAAAACTTCATTTCTCTACATGTCTGGTTACCTCCTTGAGACAAGCTGTTGATAAAACTGTAAGCCAAAGCCAAAGCCTTTGGATTGCCTGGATGGAACCTTCAGATAGGAATCTGTGAGGAATGAGGTGATTAGCTTTTTTTCCTGTCCTTTTTGTATCAATATACAATGAAATATATGACAGCAGCCATATGAAAGTGTCAATATATCTTGCAGCTTGAGCAGGAAGGGGGTCTCCATAATGAGGGTTACAATTAACACCCCTTGTGAATACAATGTGAGTGAGGAGTTTTTGCGGTGAGCTTGTGAATTGTTTTTCAGAATTAAACTGACTTCACAGAGGGGCCTCTTTCAATTTTCGAAAATATGTTTTTACTGCTAAATGATGTACTGCTAATCAATGCATTAATGCATATTGTAAAAACGCACCACTACCACCTCCTTCATGCATTCAATATTTAAACTGCATGCATCAGTTAGGGGGTATTCTTAACCACCAAAAAACTTAACTTGAACAAGTATGTGATTAGTGCTAATGCTAATCAGCTAAACAAGTAGGGGAAAAAAGGTGTTATCGACTTCTCAGAGACTAATAAACTTATTTAAATGTTCTGATAAATAGATCTCTCCTAGTTTGAATGGACTGGAGAATAATTCAAATAGTAAGAGTAAAACACTCCCTCCTTAATTTAGAGGATGAGAACAGAGCTGAAATTCTCCTCACAGATAAGACAGAGCTTAGCTCTTAAGCAAATGTTAATTGTCAATGCCTTTCATGTTAGGTACAGAAAGAAATAGTAATGTTGTTCACACATCTTTCAGACAGTTTTCAGCCCTCTCTGTTGGAACATGTCTGTCAGGTTTCAGCTCCGCAAAGGTGCTTGTAGTCAGAAGGAAATGAACCAGCCCTTTCAGTCCAGTCTAGGCTGACAGAGTTTGGAAGAACTTGGGATTCATTCTCTGAGTCTAAAGAAATACCTGAATAGTCAAGTAACCAGCAAAACTATGATAAACTTCAGAGAAATTAGAATTGAGGAAAGTTGGTGCCAAATGCGTGATATAGAACATGTATTTGAAAATATGCAACTATTCTTTAACCCTCAGATCATTTTGTTAGTTTCTTAGCTTAATTAATTGTGCCTTATTTTTCCATGTTAGTTGATAATCTTTCTCAGAAAAAGAAATGTCTAATTTGTATTACAATATTTTCTATCTAGAATATATTCTACACATTAGTTATATTGCAAGACAATTGACAATTGACAACTGGCTATTGAGCCACATTTCTTAATTGTAAAAATTGGTGAAGATTTTACAGTAAAATTTAAAATTGCAGTTACAGGGAGTCTAATGTAATCTGATTGTAAAAGGTCACTTAAAAAGTTACCATGATTTCTTTAGAATTCATGAAACCTGAATTGCAGTGAAGCAGTGGCACTGAAGATTTATCCAAGAGAAAGTAATTTAAAATGTTCTGTCTTCTGTCTCAGTGAATTTTAATGTTTTTTTCATTATGAAGTTAAATGGGATCTTTCAATTTAAATATCAATACTTCTTATTTGTCTCAGGTTTAAGAAACCACATTTACTTTGTATTATCTGACAGATTTTCAGAAGACACTGCTAGACTAGCAAGAAAACTTCTTTTGTATAAATATTGAGAAAAACTGGACACATAAACATTTCAGTGCTTGAATTGACTTTTTCTTCCCGTATCAATTTTGGAGATTTCCCTTCTTACACTCCAAAACTACTATCTTAATAAATCAAAAGGTAAGTATAAGTTACTTAAGTACAAGTATAAATAACTATAAAAACCCTCTTTCTTATCAGAGTGAATATGACAATCATGGAAGTGATATTGAGTCTAATATCAACTTTATAAATATGGTAGATGAGAAAGCCAGTGCAAATCTGATGGAAGTTTGGCAGCTGGCAGTTAAGTGATCACAGTGTGTTTCTTTAAAGGAACTATGGTCTAATACTGTTGCCCGAAGGAAGCAGAAGGCAGGATCTTAAAGGAACTGCGAGAGGATGACTCAAGTCTGATGATATAAATCAGGTGCCTTTTAGAAAACTCAAGTGAGTTTAAAATTCGGATTAATTAAGAACTCTGATTGTAGATGTTACTATTCAGTTTTTCTCTGTGCATTGTTATTTTTCAACCTTCAAGATGATTATCTTGAAGAAGAGGTGTGCTGACCCGTTATGATTCTGTTTTTTCAGCAAGTGAAATGTGTTACTGCTTCTCTTTGGGCTTCTGTTCCTCTTTAGCAGCCTTCAGGTTTGCCCAGGTCCATTTGTAGCAACATTTCTGTAATAAGCCCCTCTGAGAATTTTTCCCAGTTTCCTCAGTTTAAAATATTTTCCTCATATTTATTTATATCTATGTGGTAGATTTTAAGATATGATTTTGTAATATCCTCTAAAATTTATGTAGACTTTCACATATTTGTCTGCATGAGTATAACTGAATGAAAAAACAAATGGCTTCTGAACTCTGGAACTTTTATATCTAGGACATTCCTGAGTCAATATAGATGAGACATTATTAGGAGGTTTTCACTACTTGAGATATTAGGAGTTATATGGTTATATCAGTGGAAAACTATTCTAGACATTCTGAAGAGGGCAGTACTAATTAAAATGCTTCCATTGTTTCAATGCCTGGTGACTGCAAAAATCAAGATATGAATTAACAGAAGACAAACTTGTTACACAGGCTCTTGGAGCCATGCTTTTTCACAACAAATGTTATGTAAACAGGCATAAAAGTACAAGGTCATTTTGGAAGCATGAAATATTTTGTAAATTTTCACTTGTAGGAGAAAACTCATGAAACATTTTCAAGTCCTTTTCTACCAGGTAGGGTAGGATTATAATTGCAAGGCTTCTCTGGGTAGGTAAAGCTTTTTAAGTATAATATTTCAGCCAGTACTTAAGGCATCAGTTAAGACTGATCAAATATAATGAGGAGGTGAAAATTTGTGGGGTTTTTATTTTATAATAAAAAAATAAGTCTGTGTAATGCCTCTGCCAGCCTGATTTATCATATTTTAATTTTTTCTTCAAAAAAAGAATACTTCAAAATTCTTTAAGAGCTGTGAAGGTAAATATTCAGGCTTATGTCTTGAGAACTTAGCATTTGTATGGATTCTCATGTAGCTAATAGTAAGACACAAAGCAGTCACCCCACAATCAGTTCTTTTCTACATATTGTGAGCTTCTTTTTTTGGGTAATGCTGACCTTTAAGCTCACCTATAAAAGGGTTCTATAAATCCTATTCATAGGTGGCTGCTATTGGAAGATTAAACAGAAAATAGATGTCTAATATATATTTTAATTCTCCTGTCTGAATTCCTTGTCCAAAGGAGTGGTGATTAAAGTGATGTGTGCTTTAGGTTTGTAGATTAATCTGAATGCTGAAATTAGGAGAAAGGATCTCTGGTTCTGAATGCAGCCTGGTACATTACTGTTTCTATCCTGTTTATTGATAAATTAAACACTCTTTAATGGTTAAGCAGACTTGTGAATTCCCCACTCTACTAGATTAGTCTAGCAAAATACTTGAAGAATCCTTGAGAAACTGATGATGAAAACACATGGGAAAAAAAGGACAAAATGACATATGTGTTTATAACAGAAAATATGTCTATTCCCATGTAAAATTCAAAAGGGCAAAACCAGCAGAAACTAGAAAAAAGATCTAAAACAATACTGAAGAGATAAGTGCATAGGGAGTGTTTCAAAAACCAGGAGCAGGTGAATGAATAGGGAGCTGATTGGTTTTGAAATGAGAAGCTCAGATGATATGACTACAAATTACAAGGTACATAAAATGAAATGCATTTCTAAGTGGGCTGAAGACAAACATGGTAATAGCATAGGGAAAGGAATTTTGAAAGCAAATGGTGAGCTTTGGCTTCGGTTTTTTAATGTAAGGATACAAAACAACTATTTTCAGGTGCAATAATAAGGCCAGTAACAGTTCAAGTTACTCTCTGCTTGTATTGTAAAGCAAAATACAGTAAACAGATATTTTTCTTCTTTTTGCTTTAAATAGGTGCCATTTTAAGGTTTTACCTTTAAAAAGTAAAGACAAAAAGCCAATGTTGATATATTGGGTTCATTTCATAGACATGAAAATATTTCTGAAATCTCAACGATTATTTCTGAAATTTTTTCTTCTGTGGGTTGTGAGTGATCTGATATCTTAATCCAACTGTTCTAATGTTGTGCATATTGTGCTAATTATTATGTAAATTATTTTCTGGTTGTATTAACTTTGTAATTTCTTTTATTCTGAGCTTTGAATTTCAGTATGATAAGAAAATAACAAACTTAAAGCCTTTGATCATGAACGTCTCAAACACAACAGAAATGTTCTGGTCAAATATAGGGAAGTTCCATAAACAGGTCCAGTTTATTCTGTGAATATAATGCAGAGACAACATTCATCTACACACTTATTGCCATTTAGTGTAAAAGTACAACTTCAATGCTTTAGAATTTAGAAGAATAATTCAAGGAGTACTTCCAGCAAATGTGATTTTCATTGCTCCATGTGCTTCAGAAAAACATAAGACTTGAATATTAATGCCACCAAAGTAATGGCAAAGTTGGCTGCGATGGGAAATCTTATTAGTAAACAAAAGCTGCATCTGAAAAATATTGTCATTAAAAGCTATGTAGTAGTTAATTGAGTCTGATATGAAATTTAGTGCTGGAAAGTTAATGACTAATACAGCTATTTCACAGAGCTTGGTTACTGCAGGCTCTATAATGATCTCCTTTGCTTCATGGCAGCAATGAAATTAACCTCTCTTTTGTCCTGCAGGTGTTGTGTTTTGATAATGCATATCCTTTACAAGTATGAGCAAATTATTTGCTTTGCATACAAATTGAGCATAAGCTGAATCTATATGGGTAAGAAAAGGAGCACTTATATTTTTGAGCTAGAGAATACACAGCAGAATGTAAGTCACAATTCAATCAGCTGGCATCCTGGGTGACTTATAATAAAGCATAGAGGTAGGAATTTAGATGATTATTGGCTTTCTGGATTTCTACGATTCTACTGTTTTAAAACTTTATTGGACATAAACCCACACCTTAGCAAAGCTCCCCCCTTATTTCAGCTTATGAATCCTGAAGAACAGACAGTTTTAAGTAGAGTGGTCTGGAAAGCAAGTTGGGAAGATGAGAGAATGGGGGTAAAAAGAACGTTGTTAGGTTTTGATTACCAAGATACATACTGGATTAAAAAAAGGCAGTGTGCATTTATAATTTGGAGTGGAGGACATAAAAAGGAACAAAAAAGACTCCTGGCATAGTGTCAGAAAAATACTGTGAGAGTATCAGGAATGAAATAATATGAAATAACCCAGTATGGCTGGAATAAATAATATGAGAATTCACTGTACTTACATAAAAGTTTAATTTTCTTGTTCATTCTAGTGATTAAATTGTTTCTGCATTTCTTCTTGGCTGTATTATCAAGAGATATACTTGCAGTAAAAATTGTGAGACTTGATCAGTGTTTCACTGTGAGAATGAAATGCCAAGGAAAGTTCGAGGACACTTCCTCTTTTCTCTTTCCCAGTTTTCCAGGATTCTAAAGGAATGCGACAGGGGAGATAACAGACTAACAGATTGATGGGTTTTAACAAATTGTTGTAGTATTGTTCTTAATGTAGACTATTGCAACTCTTTTCTTCCTCCTAGTATGAAAAGCAGACACAAGGAAAAGGTGGGAAGTGCCCACTCTCATCTCCAGAACAACGATTACTGCAGCTAACTTAACTCCAGCCGCTGCTATCAGTCAGACTGTGTAGACCAATTCTGTTTACACATTTAGTAACTACATCAGCAAATCAAAAGCAACATAATAACAATAAATTTCAGAAAGCAGTATGCTTGGCTTGTTATTGCAAGCTCAGCCTAAGCACCCAGTTTCTGCACATGCCATAAAAGGGATGCATAAACTTGGGTATAAACAAATATTGATTTTTTTTTGGATAGGAGGTAATTATCCAGGAATGACATTTTCAAAGACTAGCTTGGAGTCAGAAAATGAATGGGAAACCATTCCTTCATATAAGCCACCAGTTTAATAGGACAATACTGCATAATTCTGTATGTCAAAGTCATTGATATATAACTGAAGAAGAAATTAGATGCCGGGTTAAGAAGCATGAAATACTGGAATTCTTAGTCAGCTTTTCTTTATTCTGAACACTACTTTTCTGTTGTTTGGGTTTTTTTCTCCCACCATAAATTTAATAGAAAAAACTTTTACAGGAAAAAACACTTGTGTAAAAGTGTTTGCCTTTGGTTTAATTTCCCACCATAGAAATGATATGAAGGAACTATTTGATAATAGAGTAAGAATGTAGTTATCCTTAGAAAAGTCTGAAAATTAGTAGAGGAAGACATGGAAAGTCAGAAAAATCTTCAAAAGAAAATATTGGAAATCATTTATTTCACAATGCTGACATTTTTTTTTGTTGGAAAACTTCAAAATTTTTATTTGGATGAATGCCTCCCAGCTCTCACACATGTCTGAAACTGAAATCTTGAGGTCTATTCTTAATGCATAGAATTTCGATATCTCACAGTTGTGTCTGTTTGTTAGAAAGAGAGGTTCATGAAAACTGAAAACAAGAAATATTACTAAAACTCACAGTGACTGTAAGAGTGTCTCAAACTTTTCAGTGATTGTAGGACAGGTTTGGGTGATAAAGAGAGAAAGTGAAATTTATTAGTATGCCTCTCTGTGTAGCGGGGAGTAGGAGAAAGAAAGGAAAAGTTCATAAGGCAAGTGTCCATATCTTAGTTTAACAATTTGTATATAAATTTTAATGCCTGAAATATTTCAGTATCTAATACTAAAGCTTTGTGGGAAGCTCCATTTCAAACATCATATACATCATGTACATCAGCAATGTAAGAGTGGCCTCTTGCTCTTTCCATTGTAGAATCACAGAATCATCAAGGTTGGAAGGGACCTCCAGAGATCATCTTTCCCAATCCCACTGCTCAAAACAAGATGAACCAGAGCAGGTTGCTCCAGCTGGTCCTTTACTTTCTCCAAGGATTGAGACTCTACAGCCTCTGCAGACAACCTGTTCCAGTGTTCAACCACCCTGCAGCCTTGAGTAACCTGGCCAAAGGAGTAACCTGAGTAAAAGGTGTCCCACAACATGGCAGAGAGTTTGACTAGATGATGTTTAAGAGATCCCTTCTAATAACCTTCTAGTTATTCTACAGGAACTATACCTTTCCTTCTGTTTAACTTGAATTTCCTGCTTTTAAATTTGTGCATGCTGCCTCCTGTCTTACTGTTATGTGTTACTGAAAAGAGTCTGGTTTCTACATATTTTTTTTTTTTCCTACCATTAAGGATTAATACATATCAACAAGATCTCACTAAACCCTTTGTTCTCCAGGCAAAAACTCCCAGCTCTCCATCTTTCCTAATTCAACAGATGCTACAGTCCTTGAATTAGGTTAGCTGTCCTTCACTGGGCTCTCTCCAATACATTCAAGCCTCTTGTACTGTGGAGCCTAGCACAGGAAACAGCACTCCAGATGTTTCACCTGTGCTGAGTAGATGGGAAGGATCTACCATGTAAATCTGCTTGCTGGTGGTGCTCTTCCTAACACAGTCCAGGATGCTGTTGGACTTCTCAGTTGTAAGGGTATGTTGGCTGGCCCTTGTAGCAGATTGATTTGGGAGAATCAAAGGGATAGATCTAGTTTTTTAGTCTGTAAATTAAGTCCTGATCAAGTAGTCTGATCTCATTCCTGATTTTAAGATACATCATCACTGTTCTGATATTTCAAATGTATGCTTTATTTTTTATTCAAAAGTCTAAATTCTACAACCAACTTTTGGACACTTTATTTTTCCACCTAAATGAGCCAAATTATTTTCATCCATCTGGAACCTTACTGAGTTTTATCAGCTGTGGGGCATTTGTTTGTTTGGTTGTTTTTTTCCTTGAAATTTGTTAATGTATGAGTTGAATTGGGAAATGCAGTAGACACAATGGTCTAGTGTCATATAGAGATATTATATAACCTCCCTTGCCTCATGCCATCTATACTTATTCATACTCCAATCATGCAAAGATTTAATCATCATTAACTACTTCAGCTTTTTGTAAATGTCTCTATTGAATTTCCATCAGTATTTATCCTTTTTAATCAGGTCAGACAGAAAATGGTCAGACAGATAAATATATTGTTATTTGGGCCACTGGTTTCACCTTATTAAACCAGACATACAGTGATGGTTTCTTACCAGTCTTTTGGGATCTTCAGAGCTATGGAAACAGATTATTAATGGTCCAGAGACCTCATTAGCTGAGCCCTTTCCAATTATTGTTTGTAAATTATCTATAACTTGTGATTTCAAAGGTGCAGCTTTATTAGTTCTTGTTTAAGTTTTGCCTAATATCTGCTTGGACGAAAAGTGTTTTTTTCCCTTCAATCACCACTTACTTATTTCCCAAACTTAAAATAGGTTTTACTGAAACACTTATTCCTCTATGTTAGCAGCTTTATTATTAAAGTCTCATGGGAATACCTAAGGAGGGACTAAAGATTCAATGAGTCCTGAATGGCCTATATGGATTTCAGGGTATTAAAAAAAGATAAGAAGGGATGAGAAGCACTAGTCAGTGTCGTGGTTTAAGCACAGCTGGAAAGTAAGCACTAAGCAACTGCTCTCTTAAAATTATGTTAACTTATGAAGTTAAATCTCCTTCCTCCATGTAATAGAAAATTTAGTTTTGAAAGAGAAAGTTACGGAAAGGAAAACCAAGAGAAGTGCAGAGCTTAAATCCAGTAGAATCATCTGTGGAAAGACCCATGGGATGGCAAGGAAGCTGTGACATTGCCAGTATTCCCTCGGCTTTGGGATGTCAGATATTAGCTGAGACTGAGTGGTGTTTTAGTGCTTTTAGAACTATAACTGTTTTACAAGAGGAGAAAAATTCATTTGGCTGAGGAAACTGAAATTTTGGTTGAATTCATAGGTTATCACAGGTTAAGACATCATAAGTTATCATAGGTTAAGACAGTCTTGGTATATCAAACATAGCTCTGTATTTTGGGTGGTGTGCTGTGTTCCCTGAGGATCATGTACTACTTCTATCAAGGTCTATGTCAGCCATCCTGTTGACCTTTTCCTGAGTGCAAGGTGATGCAATCATGAATATATGAATATTCACCTGGATGTCTCATTTAGAACATGCTATTGTGTGAGCTGAAGTTGTCTGCAAAAAGCTGCACTTTTTACTTGCCCTGGTGACTTGGTTTAGGGATATTTTATAAAGGCATCCAAGGGACAGTTCTAGGCCTACTCTGTAGTGGACAACTGTACAATTTAAGCACAAAGAAGGGTGGGATTCTTTTTCAGATTCACAACAAAATTTAAAAAAAAAAAGGATTTACTGAGTTGCAAGTTACAGTACTGGAGTCCTGCAATATCACATTTTATCCCTTAATAAAAGCTAAAATTGTGCTAAATTAACATGGCACTCTGTCAGTTAAAAGTATTTTATTTACTCAAGTTCTGGACTCTCCTCCCAGGCAAAGAGAATATGAAATCCCGTCACCTGAAAAAATAAGCTTGGAACAATGTATTTTAAGAAGGCCCAGAAAATCTGAAGATTTTTCTTGAGTTCTAAAGTCTCTGTAAATCAGGTAAATACAACAAACTTATATCTTTCATTTGCTTACAGGTCTGTCAAATTTATAAAATGATATATAAACAGAGTCATCATTATGAGCAACTCTAACTTTAAAAGCTAGATATCTATCTATGGCAATATAGATTTATTGAATTCACATGAAGTTATCTATGAGACATTTCTCTGTGGAAGAAATTTAACAGAACTTTCTCAATAAAACTGTTGAGATTTTGTTTCAAGGAATGGTTACCTAATATTTTATATGCAAAACTGCAGTAGAACACAATTCTCGTCCAAATTTATTTTTTCCAATCTGACAGTTGAAAGATAAAGTTTTAAAATGTCTCATTTGAAAAGTCTGGTAGGAGGACAATAGACTAAAGAGATCCTCTCATTTATCCTAATGGGATGGCCTTAACTTTTTTATTCCAGACATTAACAGGGGCAGAAAATGAAGTTATAAAACACTGAATGCAAAAGAAAAACAACAAAATAAAAACAAGTACATTTACAGTGGAGAATACTGTGAAAAGTTAATAATGTATTGTCAAATGCTTATCTGAGCTAAAATAAAGGAGTGCTTGTTGCACTACAAAGTTTCGGGTTTCATGTGAACTAAATGCAGGAGTTTTAGCAATTAGGGATCTCATGAGAGGATAATATTCTTGCCATTTCTTGATGGTATTTTTTTTTAATTTTAATGACTCTACTATTAACTAGAGGCCTCTGAATGTAATCAATCACTTGGAAATGTGATGGAGCTGTGTAAATAAGAAATTAATCAACTATTTGCAACAACAGCATCTAAAATATAACCACAGTGTATAAACTTGCTTGGAATAACTAACCTCTGCAACAAAATTTATCACAGGAACATTTGATGGTCATCTGAATCAGTATCATTTCACTGATGATAATTCATATATTACAATACTGAAGAAAGAGATTTGCCATTTTCAACAAGATGAGATTTTTCTTCCATTCTTCCTTCTGCAACATTTATATCTGAGTGTTTTCAAGACCAGTGTCCTGCAACAGATGCTGCCAGCAATACTGAATACTTTCAATTAGTAGTTCTCTACTTCTCTGGTAGCTAAGCAACTGACCTGTGGTGAAGAATACATAATGATCTAGTGCATATCCACCTTGGAGTATCAGACAGAGCTAGACTTCAAAACATGGGTTTGTTCACCCATATTGATGACTTTGGCTTAGCCTTCTGTGAATTATAAAGTGTGTTTACTCTGTGCTTAATGTAAATAAGTCAAAAATAGAAAGAAGAGGCTGTATATGTATGTGGCTTTATCTTTCCCCATTCATTGAAATTACCATGCTGTTAGCAAGCAAACATACAGAACTCTATAAAATCAGGGTAAATAAGGATTTGATATCATCAATATACAATCATAATTAACTACATAACAATATTTTTGACTTTCCTTTTTTAACAATTGTAATATGGTGTTGTTAATAAGGCAGTGTTTACTTAATGGGAATCTGGGAAAAAACAGCAGCTGGCACTGACTTAATCCACATGAAAAAGAGGCTCCTAGTTGTCAGGGGGATGGTAGCATGAAAAAATAGCTGAGAAAAATAACCTTATCCTTTGTAAAGCCTTCCAGTACACTGAGCCTGTACCTCAGAGCTGGCCAGCACTTAACAGAATCCCAGATTCTAGAAAATGCCTGAGCAGTTTTCTCCCCTTAGCTTTGTTCAATCAGGGGACTTGCTTATTCTGGTCCAATGAAACTTTCACAGTCTTAATCCATTTATTTATCACCTGTGGGAGACTGAACAATGCAAGGAGGATTGGGAGGGTCTTACATATAAAGAAAACAACAGAAACTCTTTAAAAACCCTGGCCAAAAAAACTCACAAAAAATCCAAAAGAAGCAGAATAAAAACATTATGGATTACTGGGAAAACATTGCAGTGGTTTAATTAGATCAGATAGGAAACATGAGAACCCTTGGGCCAACAGAAGTAATCTATTTGCAAAAACATGAAATTTAAAGGTGAAGCTAGTTGTCAAAAATCAGTCTGGCTCACCAGTCAGTTTTGTAGAGCTTTAAAGTGTGTTTGGATTAAGTGCAGTTCAAACCATTCTTCAAGATAAAGAACACATCACACTAACTGAAATTATTTGGAAGAGTCTCTGAAATGTTTGTGTCAGTAGTGAAAAGTATTCACCTTTTATATAGTGCTTCAGGAGCTCTCCTTTTTCAGTCAGCTAAAGTCCCCAAGGAGTTTTTAGGAATTGGTAATCTGCTGTAATATTCATTTAAAGAAGAGAGAAAATACGTGTTGTGAGAAAAACTGGAGAAACTAACATTTACCTAACTGAAGTCTGTGAGAGTGTCTGTAATAGTTCATGCTTCAGATTAGTTGTATTTATACTTCTTTTGGAATAATTTTTTAAAAAAATCCCAATTATCCTACCAGTCTTTAAAATACCCAAATAATAACATCTATGACTTCATAGTGAGTTGATCCTGGCTAGACACCCACTACCCAAAAAAGCTGTAGTGTCACTCCACTCCTCAGCTCTACAGGGTACAGAATATAAAACCAAAAGCTTGCAGGTTGAGGTAAGAACAGGAAGAGATCACTCACACAATTATAGTTACAGGCAAAATAGACTCGCCTTGAGGAAATCAGTTTCAATTAGTGTCAATCAAATCAGAGTAGGACAAGAAGAAATAAACTCAAATACTAAAAACCCTTGCCCCCACCCTTCCCTTTTCCCCAGGCTCAACTTCACTCCCAGTTTTCTCTACTTCCTCCCCGCCAGTGGCACAGTGAAGATGGGGACTGGGGAATGTGGTCAGTTCATCACATTTTGTGCCTCCTTCCTCCTCAGTGTAAGGGCTACTCACACTCTTCTGCTCCAGTGTGGGCTCCTCTCTCCATGGGACCACAGGTCCTGCCAGGACCCTGCATCCCACTGGGTCACAGCCTCCCCTGGGCATGCTCCTGACCTGCTCTGATGAGGGGCTCTCCTCACAGAAGCTGCTGCTGTAGGTCCCCTTCCACCCAACCAAAACCCTGCCACCCAAACCCAACCTTGAACATTTATTTATTGAAACACACTCTACGTAAACTGTTTTTCACTGTATGCTGCTATGCAATTTCCTACTGAAAGTGTCAAAACAAAAGTGTTTGACTTCTCAAGGTCTATATGCTCAGAGCTATAATGTAATTTACTAGCTTTATCAAAGTTTGTAAAAGCATACAGCGTGTACTGTAATAATAAAAAAAACAAACAAGCAAAATAAAACTGATTATTAATGACAGTGTCTTTTTACAACTAAAATATATTCAGCCCATTAGGTGAATAAAGTGTCCTCAGGAATTGTCAATGTCAAACTGTATATGTCAACAGCTTGGTAAGATTTTAAAGCCACAACATAAACCCGAAAACATCAGTGTTTTCCATGGCTTGGGTCTGAGACAGTATTCATAATAATTTTTGCATCACAAAATCTTCACAGACAGCTATTGTATAATTGAAATAAAATATATCTCATCATGTTTTAATATATTTTAATATATTT